>JBBPBX010030472.1:10406-35161 GCA_038048925.1 Garcialebias charrua
GGTGTATAGGTCGCACCTGTGTATAGGTCGCATTGTCCAATTATCACCAATAGATTGGAAAAATCCCTAGATAGGTCGCACCTACGTTTAGCTCTGCTGCAAATGTCTGCCACAGGAGCGCACAGCAAGGCTTTTAAGAAGATTAACACTTAAAAACAATTATTTGTTTGATAAAAATTATAGCAAATATGTGTCTGAGCTGAACTTTTCCTTAATAAATGAACGTAATTGTGAAATGAGCTGGATTTAAAAATTTGTTTCGCCGAAAGTGATAACAAGCCATATATAGGTCGCACCGGTGTATAGGTCGCAGGCCTTGAAAAAAACATAAAAAGGTGCGACCTATACACCGGAAAATATGGTAACTCTCTTCATGATCCATTCGTCCTCTCTCATCATTTCTCTTTGTGTCCATTTCTTTCCTTCTTACTGGTTTTGGCTAACTAACAGTTTGGCCCATCTACTCAAGTGGCAGCTAGAGGAAGACATCTGAATCCATCATGTCTCTGCATTTTCCGTTTATGTTTTGTTTAGTTCTATTCCCCACTGAGCACGATCTCTGACCTGAAGCCTGCGTGGTTTCCTCTCCAGGCTCTTGACTGACCTAATGGCTTTGTAAAGACGACTTTGCACACATTTTCAAACGAAAATCCTGTCAAATCCTGATTTATACCGGTACCTGTGTTTCAGCTTTCACCAGATACACAGCACATATAGAATAACTAATTGTCAGTGAATGAACGTTAAACCGGAAAGGTTAAAGAGCTGACCATCGTATCCTTGTACTGCCACTATTTGCATTTCTTTCTATTTGCAGAACAATAAGCAAACACGGGCCGAAGCCAAGAAATGTGTGAGTATGTCTGATGAGAGTGAAAAAAGTCCAACTGGACATGACCCGAGTTAGTAACTTGTAAAAGAAAACAGTCATTATCAGTTGAAATGACTGTAGCTGATGAATGTTACCTCAGTCTAGTCATCAGGAAGGTGTTAATAAATGAGCAGTAGGAGGAGTGCCAGCACTATTTATAATCACTGAGATAAAAGAAATTAAATCCAAACATATTGGGGGAAAAAATCAGTACAGCCTAACGAGCTGAAAGGAGCACTTTTTATTTATGTATTTATTTTTACTGACTAATGCTTTTTAGACTCAGACAGCAGGGGAGCCTGCTGGTTGGCAGGAACACCTTGTAGTTGAAAGGCTGTATATTCAGTGCAAAACACAACATTTTAGTCTTGTCAAGTGTCATTTCCTGGTGGTTGTACACAGCAGCCGGGCAGTACAGGTACCAGGTGTGGCCTGGATAGCTGCAGTATGACTGCTTGTCTTCTCTGGTCTAACTTTAATGAATGTCAGGCTTTTCACTGGGTTTCATCATCGCTCTTTTGGACAGTGGCAGAATCTTTCAGATGAGTCATCACACACACACACACACACACACACACACACACACACACACACAAAACAAATGACAGGAGAAAGGAATTTTGGAAAAGCAGCACATGTTGAAGAGCAGGGCCTCCATTAATCCCCTGGATGACTAAACGTTTCAACACTGCCATCTAGTGACAAATTACAAAATTACATCTTTTTAAACCAACTCACAGGGTGACAAACCTACCTTGAACAAACATTTAAAGCGTAACTATAATATACAACCCCAGATGTTATGTTGTAAACATTAACGGTAAACAGGTAAACTAAACTAAAAAACTACATGTATTTGTGTATAAATACTTGTGATATGTGTTAAAGGAAGCAGGAGTGAGAGAACAGGGACATAAGGAGGGACCAAATGGATGCCTTTTTTTTTTATCACACATTTACTTTCAAACAGCAGGAGTAAACAAAATTCACACATCACAATATCATTAGTTATGAATAAATCTGTCAGCTTTTTGAATAGGGTGTCCGAGCTGGTGCACAGTCTTTATCAAAGCTTCATTAAAGTCCACTTTATTTGGTCTTAGTTGCAATATTTATATGATTAAGTTGACTTGTAAATTCATTTTGAATGTGTGACGGCAAGAAGTGCAACACAAGAAGTCGTCAAATTAACCCCCAAGGTGAAAGGTGACCTGTATTCAAACTTTTGAAAATGTATAATTCGAATATGATGCAAATGTTCTGCTATGTGGATTTTTTTTAAATACTGAATAACAAAACCATCATTATAAACATCCAGCTGTTATTTATATATGTCCTGGTTTGATACTTTTTGTTTATATAGAAACGTTATTTTTTTTTCACATCATAAATGGCTCATGCTCCTGATGCTCATGGATGTATAATAGTCATCTGAGCAAGTCCAAATTAAAATTTGATGTCAAATGTTTTGGTTTACCACTGTGTTCTGGGATGGAGATTTAAAAAAAAAATGTTGGTACAGACCAAAAAACTTTGACCTTTAACCCTCAGAAATTCAGTTGCACCACGCAGACAGTTGTGATTGTCTGCAGGTGTGCATGAGACGCTCAGCACTGATACCTGTGCATACTAAAGACATTTTGCTTGCAGCAGGAATGACACATCCAAGGTGGAGAGAACAGACAGGGGAGGAGGAGAGGAGCAAACACAGGAGACGAACGACAGAAGAAAGGAAAAGGTGCTAATGTAAGTTTAAAAATAGTCTCGTAAGAAGACAAAAAGACAACGTGAATGCTGGCACTTTTGTAAACGAGTGAGAAGCTGGACACGGTGGAAATAAGATAAAAAAACTGATTTACTCTGTGCTTTTGTGGGAAAATGGTCCTATTAATCAAAAATCAAAGGCAGAATGTCTTTTTCACTTTTTTTTTTTTTACATTTTCTACAGCCTCTGAAATGTTTACATTTAACAAAAACAAGCACTGTTGTAGAACTCATCTAAATGAATCAGAATCTTATCTACAGCAGTAAACATCGTCAGATCTGTTCACACTTGACATGTGACAGAGGAGCGTCACTGTCCTATCCTCACAATCTGCGAGGCTAGCTGTAGCGCTCAGTGGCAGCCTATAGCAAATTACAGAACGGTACAAACATTCAAGATGTAATAATGATGGCATGAGCGGAAAGAGTTAATTCAGGTTTGGTTTATTTGTCATATGCAAAATCAACACGAGGTCATCAATGCAATGAAATGCTCAGGACGAGAAGAACTGTCTCGACTCGCCCAACAACAACAACAACAACAACAACAACAACAACAACAACAACAACAACAACAACAACAACAACAACAACAACAACAACAACAAATAACAAAGCATGCAACAAAAATACAGAAACAAGGTGCCAAAAGTTTCTATTGCCTTCTTTTATTACTGTTGTTTTTTATTCTATTCTCACTGATTTATTGTTCCAGTTTATTCATCTTTTTATCCTGTTAAGCACCTTGGTCAATGCAAGGCATTGTAGGAAGGTGCTATACAAATAAAGTTTATTATTATATTATTATTATTATAAATCTACAGCAGCATGGTTCTAGTTGTGGAGTGGTTCTGATGACAGTGAGGTTTCTCTTAGCAACATGGTCCAGTTGGAACCATGGTACTGTTAGCAGTGTGGTTTGATTAGCAGCGTGGTCTTGTTAGCAAGTCCCGTTAGCAGCTTGATGGTAATAATGACCGCAGCAGCTGCCTCCCAGACTGCCCTCCAGAACCGAGTCCGGCAGATGGAGAACATCCAAGGTTTCCCCACGGAACCGAACGGGTCCATAGAGTTTGCTCTGTGCAGGCAGATGGAGGATCATGGAAACAGCCGCCATGACAGGCCTGAGCATGAGCCCGAACCCGAAGCTGGAAGGACTGAACCACGATGGCAAGGCAGCAACACGCCAAACTCCACAAGTGTGTCGCGGTCATACCCGTATCATGGGTGTGCAATGTAGGTGCAAAAAAAATTAAAACAAAAACAACAGGAACAAAAATGTTTTGAGTCGAAGCGGAGATCCACTCAGAGCTCTGCGGCGCACGTGACGTAAGAGTCGAGATGGTGCAAAGCTTTTGATAATCAGGATATTACACAGTTCATAACCTTTCCACAAACCCCCACTGCAAAGGAATTGAACAATCTCCTTAACACATCAGGTGCAACTCAGCTGCACTGTTTCACCCCAAACAAAAGAATGAACACATGAAAACCTGAAAAGACATTATTGACTGACCTGGGTTTGAACTCTTCCTTACAACATCCATACAAACAAATTCTTCAGAGTCTCACACACACACACAAAGAGAGAGAGTACGTCACACATGCAATGACAGATGTGATTCATTCCAGCAGTGGTTGTCGGTGTTGAGGCAGGGGTAAATGGCTAATTTAAGTGTTTGTGACAGGCAGCCTGAGGCAGCAGCCCATCTCCTTCACACACCCCTAAGCTCCTCATCAGCCCAACACTGAGACAATCAGCCTGCATGCTGTGGAGCCAAGGATGCCAGTGATGAAACAGAGCTGTGGGGGTGTTGCTTTACACATGTTGGTGTTGTGTTACGGAGGTGTGGGTGGGAATGTGTGTAGGTGCCAACCAGTTTTTTTCCTCTAATAAATAAGACATCTAGAAAGCAGCTCAAAGTGGAGTGTTTTAGTTGTGAAGAGGGTGAAGAGCTGCGATCTTTGAGCGTCCAGCTGTACTGCTGACAGTAAATTCTTTGTCAGAAAACACTTTAAAAAGACTGGCTAAAGAAATCCATTTTAGCTGGAGAAGCTTTCAATTTAAACACAATTTTTCACAGTATCCTCAAAAGTTTAAACTCTACAACAAAACAGAACTACTGTATTTTCATTCCTGATCTGAGGAATGTGTTCTTCAGTTGGGTTTACAGCGCAGGAGTTTAAGGAAAGACAGGGATCAGATTCTGGAAAAATGACTGCTTGACAGGTGAGCCCAGGTGAGAGAGGTGAAACCAAACAAGAGACAGGTGAGAAAGAAGGAAAAGGTGGGAATGAAGAGACAAACGTGTGGTCACATAGACACACAACCCGATGCTCTCTAAAGCTTTCACACACTTTACAGGCATCTGCTTCAAACCTATTATCACCTTAAAACAACAACAAAAAAGCTTTCACTTCCTTTTACACAGGTGCAATTCTGTTTCGCTCTGAACGTGATGAAGCTTCCATAAAAATACCCATCAAACCACAGCTGCTCAAACCTGTCAAATGCACCTTTCATCACTGTCTGAGACCGTAACACCCCTCTGCTGTGCACAACACACAGACTGCGCCCTCTGTGCCTTTCCATTTCTACACACACAAGTGAACGCAGCGCATGAAAGGCCACACCGACCTGATATCAGAGAAAATGTGGTAAACAAGGCGTTTAGGGGAGAGTGCTGAGGTTGTCACTGCAATGCAACATATACAAACGTTTTAGGTTTGTTCATTGCCTGGAACATTTAGGAAGAACGCAAGAGACAGCATGGAAGGAAATCAACAATGTTTAGTTTTAGCAAAGACTGCCCATCAATGCACACATGTAACATACACTCGAAGCAGGATTAATACTCACACAGAGTTCTTGGTAGGTCCGTCACGATAACAAATTTTGCTGGGTGATTAAATGTCTCAGAAATGATTGCGATAAACGATAATATTGCTTGTAATTTGACAATAATTCATTATTATTGTCAAATTTAAGAAGAAATGTTGGTTTGTTTTGCATGTAGTGCCTTTTTTGACCACCATATGGCAGTATAAGACTGTATGAACCGAAGGATGGACAGCGAGGTAGCGAGCAGCGTGTCTCTTTAAAGGGGACCACAGATGCAAAATTCACTTTTTAATGTTTTTTTTACTCAACTTTGGGTATTTACTTCATAAAAAAACAGTCCTTGTGCCAAAAAAATGCACCCAGTGGTTTATTTACTCTAAGTAGATTTATTTATTTTTGATAAATACACCTGGATTCACACTTCCTGCGGTTATTGACGTCACAACCCGCAGCCAATCACCTCAAACCTGAGTCCAGCCCCTCACCTAGCAACCCCTGGTTAGGCTCAACCCACTTCTGTATTAAACACATGACTGTTGTTTTTCATGATTTCATCTCATCTTTTGTTTATATGTTCTTAATTTCATGTGTACAGCACTTTGTTGCAGCTGTGTTTTTTTTAAATGGCTTTATAAATAAAGTATAATTGTTATTTTTATGTTTTAGTTCAATTTTTAGTGTATTTGCGATCGCTCCCAACGCGCAGCCGGCAAAAATTAAACGAGCGGACTCCCGGCATAGGGACCGGCGGCAACGGGACACTGCTTCTGGCGGATGGAGCGGAGCTTCAATTGTACAGCCTCGTTGCAGCGTCCCAGCAGCCTCACAGCAGCGAGGACCTTCTCCTTATGGATTAATTTACGGGAGACACTTGGTGAACTTTGTGTTGTCTTGACTGGAACAGCGATAACTCCCAAAATCGCCGCGTGCAACGAGCGGAGCTGGCGAACACCGGAAGAGGAACAAGCTAACATTAGCATCGGATTCGGGTGGTCTCATGCTAAAAGGAGCAGCAAATTGCGGCGCGCTCAGACGGGTTTCGGTAAGTTATCTTAAGCTAGCACTAACAGTAAGTCAAATGAGTAATAAAAAAGAGCTAATTTTAAAACAACAACACATTACAGATACTGGCTGTTACAGAGGGCGTAAACAGATCTTTGAAGGGCGTGGACTTCAGAACTTCTATCAGAACCGGTCGTTCAAAACGAAAGTTAAAAATGGCAGAATTAAAAAGGGTATAATTGATTATCTAATAATTATTTTGTGCATTAAATTGAAGGAATAGGGTCTGGATATCCCACAGAAATACCATAAAAATTTTAAAAATGCATCTGAGGTCCCCTTTAAGAAAAATGGGAGGGAGGCCCCTTGACGTGACACAAGCTGTCTCTCTTGGATTCTCAAAATGGCAGATACTCTGTGTGGTTTGAGCTCCTAAGCGTAGCATTTTTCACACAAAGCTTTTAATTAAAAAATGAATAAACAAGTTCTCAGCTTCTTTTTGCACAGAAAAACAACTTTTTAGAAGAAGGCACAAGCTTCAACTGTGAATTTTGGAGCTTCGACAAGACAGTTTTTTTCTCGAAGTCGGCCTGTTACCTTAGTAGTTTAGCTTCTCAGCTCAGCTGCTTTAATGATCCAAAAACGCGATTTTGGACAGTTTAAATGGGTTTTAAAGAGAAAGAGAGGGGTCAGTGAGGAGCAGCGGAGTTAGCCTTTTGTCATCCAGTGTCTTCAGTAGAAAGAGAGAGACATGAAGAAACGATAATGCCAGCCTTTGCTCCTTCTCTTTCCCTTTTAATTACACTTTAGAACAACACTCACCAACAGTACATTTGGGGACGGGGGTGTGTGTGTCGGGGTCTTGATTTGTTAATTTCGATTTTATTTATTTATGTATTTATTTATATATATATATATTATTTATTTATTTTTCTCTTACCCCCCCCTGGTTGCCTGGCGGACATTCTGGGGATGGGCTGTCAGGGGTTGTGCTGGGGTGTGGGGGGGTTCGGGGCCTGCGGGTTCGCCGTGGGCGGGGCTGGCAGTGCGCTCCCCCTGGGGCTGCTTGGACTCGGGTGTCCTGTCCTGTCGGCAGGGCGCGGGATGGGCCGGATCTTGGATATCTGCTACTCTCCACCCCAGAATGAATGGGCCTACCTCCTGGGTTTGGATGTGGGCTGCCCCACGCAGGGAGCAGGTACATGTCTTGGACCTAGGGGGTATAGAGTGTGCATCGGGATTATGAATGGAACATGTCGTTATTGTTTGTCTTTGTGTGACTGAGGGTGAGGATGAGGGTGGGTCTGAATGAGTATATCTGTGTATGAATGTTTAAGTGTCAGGCTGGGTTTTGGACTGCCCCCTCTCTGATACTTCCGAGGCTACTTAGTGTCGCGCTCCTGCCACGTGGCCCCCCCTGGTAGGTGTTCCCTTGCCTGCGGGCGTGCTTGGGGCCCTCACTATCTGGGGTTGGGCGCTTGGGCGTTTGTCGGCTCGGCCTGGTGGCTGCCTGGTGGGGCTCGTGCCCTCTGGTCCGGTCGGGTCTGGGCCCGAGGGGTGGGCGTCCCCGGTGCCCGAGCCTCGGTGACCGGCCCTGGGGCTACGTCGGCGCAGCGGGCTCCGGCGGGGGCCTGTGAATTTGTCGCGGGCGACACCGGGGGGTCATTGTATGTGGTCGCTGGTAGGGGTTCGTCCAGTTCTTCCCCTTGGTAGGATCTGGGGAGTGGGCTAGTGGCTCGTCCTGTTCGGGCAGTCCTGGGGACTCTGGGCTCGGGGTCCTTCCTGGGGTCTTGGGCTTTGATCGCTCCTTCGTCTGCCTCGGGCTTTGGGGGGACGGATCTCTGATGCTTCACAGTCGCTACTAAATGTTCTATTGGAGGAACCTTATACACTTATGCATGCTCACAACCACACACAAATGGATGCAGGGATGTATATATAGATATATGCAGATATGTAGATGGGTATATAAATGAATATAAAAGTATATGTATGTATACTACTGTATATATATATTTGTAGATATGTAGATGGGTATATATATAAATGAATATAAAAGTATATGTATGTATACTACTGTATATATATATTTGTAGATATGGGTATGTGTATTTATAGAATTCTACTGCAAGCTCATGAATATTATTAGTCTTTATGCATGTATGTTCCATTGTTGTGTTCTGTCATGTGCTTTGCAGGATTGTGGACGGAGGTTGGGTGTGTTTGCCTTGTGCTCTTTTGGTTGATAATTGTTGATTTGTTGTCTTACTTTCTCTTTTCTTTCTTTCTCTCTTAAAAAAAAAATAAAAAAATATTGGAGTGAGAGGATGGCTAAAAGGTGTGAAGGGAGGCCATCTATAAATGGAAAAAAAAAAAAAAAAAAAAAAGAAACGATAAAGCCGATAAATGAAAATTAGGTTGAGAATTTTCATTCATCATGCAATTAATTGATGTATTGTTTATTGGGACAAGCCTAGTTCTTGGGATTAGAATTTTGTAACAATATCTCAAAGTTCACCAAACATGAGAAAGAAAATACAAACTGGCTCTATGAAAGACTTAGTAACTTGGTATTAAAGAACTCAAACAACCAACATATGTAATATAACAAGCAAGAGGTCAAATATTTCTACATAAAGCTGTTAACTTAATACCTTTATTTAAATGTTTATCATGAACATGAGTCATAAAAAATGCAATGTGCACCTTTCCTTAGACAATACTGAAGACAAAGATTAAAATCACACTGCAGCAATGCCTGGTTGTAGACCATAATAGTTAAGTTTTGTCTAACTAAAGATGTTTTCACAAAACACTGAACATTTCCTGATGTATTTTGTGAAAGTCTTCCACATTAACGGTAAACTTATTGTGGTGTTTACTACGCTCGCTTCCAAATATTACCTTTGGAAAATTACAAATGAACTCAAACTGTGAATGTATGAATATGTATTCAGTAGATTAGAAATCTGATTTGTCATTCATAAAACAACATCAAAACACAACGTTCTACACAGCCACAGTTTTTGAGAATTAATGAACTAATTATCCTTTGTTGTGCCAAACTGGAGGCTTGTCTCGAGCTGCAGGCCAGTTCAGTACAGTCGCAATGTCAACATGCCAAAGATAGAACAAGTATAAAAACATACTAACATCTCCTTCAAAATAGCTGTCACTTACCGTAATCCTTCTCCACCAAAAGAAGTACCGTAATTTCCAGACTATTGAGCGCACCCGAATATAAGCTGCGCCCACTAAATAAATAAATAATAAATAATAATTGTGTACATATATGTGCCGCGCTTGTCTCTAAGCCATGGCTGTTCATGTTGTAACACGAGATATTAATGCAGAAAGATTTTTTTTATTATTAAATACGTACCAGTAGGGCTGGACAATAATTCGATATGGATATATGTCACTATATACTTTTATTCAATAATGGTGACATGAGTTTTAAGCACATTTTCGATATTTTGATATGATTACAGTACAGTGTTTCACTGACACATTTCTTTTTCTGTTTCAGGTTGAAGCGGCTCATCAACCTGAACAGAAAAAACCGTGACACATAACTACATAAGTGCGTAGTGACGTAGATGTTACGCAGAGCTCGAGTCCAGAGGCGTTTGCAGTAGCAGGCTAGGCTAGGCTAAGCTCCAACACGCTGTATGTTTTTACTTCAAAATGAGTGCCCATGACTGTCAGAATGTGACTGAACAAGCTTTCACAAGTGACGAGAAAGCAGATGACATAACTGATAAGAGAGGAAAGTCTAATTCAGCGGTGTGGACGTGGTTCGGCTTTCTAAGATCAGATAAACTGCAGGTTTCAGTGTTCTGCAAAATGTGTCGGAGAGTCGTTCCAACTAGCGGTGGGAACACATCTAACTTGTTCTGTCTGAAGAGTTTCCACTCGACAGACTATGCTGAGAGTCAGAAGATGAAGCACGATAAAAGTTTGAGCCAATGTGTCCCAACGTTTAAAAGGTGAACATTAATTTATTTGTACAGTTTGTACCGTTTTTCTGAGGCTTTTATATAGTTTATATCGATATTGAATGATATTGTTATCGACCGAAATTAAGAAATATATTGTGATAAAAGATTTGGCCATATCGTCCAGCCCTACGTACAAAGTACCAGTAACATACACAAACACGTACAGTACCGTATTTTTCGGCGTATAAGTCACCATTTTTTTGCCTAATTTACATGTCCTGCGACTTATACGACAAAGCAACATATATATGGATTTTTTCCCCATATTTATAGACCAATTTTTGGCTGAGATATGACCGTTTACATTCATTCTGACTGAAAAAATGGAGCAGTACAACTTTCGGCCACTCGGGGCGATAAAGAGCCCTCTACGCTTTTGACAACTACCGGTGTACCTGGACAGCATGCGCGCGCACATCACACCGCAATTTAAAGATAAAATTAAAGCATTTAACGTCATTCCTGCCTTCATCCTGGGAGGCTTGACCAAAGTGCTGCAGCCCCTGGACATTTCTGTGAACCGGAGCTTCAAAGCAGCTCTGCGCCGCCTTTGGGAGGAGTGGATGGTGGACGGAGAACAACAGCTTCATGGCTACAGGACGGATGCGTCACGCGACGTTCCAGCAGGTCCTCGGATGGATCGATAAAGTGTGGACCTCAGTCAGTAAAGAATCCATCCAGTCGGGGTTCAGGAAGGCCAAGATGTTAGATGGAGCTGGAGAGGAGGACTCCGACAGCCCCGGACGAGGACGAGGAGGCAGCTGCATCACCTACCTCAGGAGTTGACAGAACTCTTAACCAGTGACACAGAGGATGAAGAATTCAACGGGTTTGAATAAAAAAAATAAAAAAAATAATCATCATTATGGGCGGGTGAGCGTGTAGTAATTTTAAAGCCGCTTTATTTCGTCTGCATCATTTTACCATGTTTTAACTGTCAAAGTGCATTTATTAAGAAAAGTTTAACTGAGACACACCTTTACTATAATGTCGAGCAAACAAATATATGTTTTTAGGTGTTTATCTTGTTAAAGTTCTAAGAAATGGGCTCGTACAGCTGCGCGTGCATGCTTCACAGCACCTCTCAGCAGCAGGTGACTCTGGGTGAAGCAAAACAATTTTAGAAAATCGGCTGATTTGACCATTACGAGCATTTATTAAGGAAAAGTTCAACTGAGACACACCTTGGCTAGAATGTCGAGCAAACAAATACAGTATTTTTTTAGGTGGTTATCTTGTTGAATTTTAATGAAATGCAGGCGGCTCTCTGGCTGCGCGTGCACGCTTTGCAGCACAGAGGCCGAAAAACTATTTTTTGAAATTCAGCTGATTTGACCATTACGAGCATTTATTAAGGAAAAGTTCAACTGAGACACACCTTGGCTATAATGTCGAGCAAACAAATACAGTATTTTTTTAGGTGGTTATCTTGTTGAATTTTAAAGAAATGCTGCTTTTCCGCTGGCTGCACATGCACGCTTCGCAGCAGCGAGGCAGCAAAACTATTTTTGAAATTCAGCTGATTTGACCATTACGTGCATTTATTAAGGAAAAGTTCAACTGAGACACACCTTTACTATAATTTTCAGCAAGCAAATAATTGTTTTTAAGTGTTTATCTTGTTAAAGTCCTTCCGTGCACGCTCCTGTGGCCACCATTTGGCAGCCAATCCATTTTTGGCAAAACACCGGCCCACATTTCCGGGTTGTCAGCGGTGACGCGTAACATACGCGAAGTGTCAGCGGTGATGCATAATAGATACGACTTATACGGCGGTGCAACATATTTATGGATTTTTCCACATTTTTGGACATAATTGGACTGATGCGACTTATACGGCGGTGCAACGTGTATGGTGAAAAATACGGTAATTTTGTTTTTTCTGAACGGTGCCTGTAACATGGCTGGTTAAAAAAAGAATACAGTAGCCTACAAGGAAGTCATTGACGTTACCTTCACCTTTCTCCTGCACACGGAGCTTGTGTTGTCCTCCATCATGCAGCTGCCTACCTGCATCCCACAGAGCTCAGAGTGCCATTTTAAATGCACGATTTACACTTATTTCGAGTGGCTGCAAATACTTCATTGTGCAATCCCCCCCCACCCTGGGGGCACAACAGGGAGAGGAGGAGAGAACGTTCTCTCCTCAAGGTTTCATTGGCCTCCCCTCCCCATTTCAGTGGACCACTGTGACCTGTTCGGTAATTTCAGTGGTCAGATTTTTTTAAAACCTTTATTTACACAGCTAGTCTCACTGGGTCACAAGGACCCACCCCCCAAGAGAGATATGTATTGGGCAGCTATGTGGGTGCCCAGGTGTGACGAGGCTAAATGTTTTGGTGGCATGAAGCTCATTAGCCCGTAAAAAATAAATGAATCCATAAATTAGCTGCAGCATTGTATAAGCCGTGGGGTTCAAAGCATGTGAAAAAGTAGCAGCTTATAGTCCGGAAATTACAGTACTTCATGGCAGAAGAACAAATATTTTCTTATCTCCATTACTGGTTTGTTTTGCAAATTAAGATCCCTTGTATAATGACAATGTGCTGCTGAAGTAGATCTGGATATCGCTCACCAGTAATTTTGCCTTATCCTGCTCTTCGTGAACCTTCTGTTTCTCCACGATGAGGGCAGGGGTCAGCTCACTCAGGTTTGTGATGGCTGCAGCCTCTCTCTCCCTCTGGGCCAGTTTGACCAGCTGCTCCTGAACCAACGCCTGCTGACGCTCAAAGCTAGAGGAAGAGAAGATAAAACCTGTTAACCTTTGACATCCAGTGAAAGGCAACTCAACATGCAAGTTCTTGTTCACACATAGAGCTACCGGTAACCAGCAAGGTCGGGAAGGTATTGATTTCAGTACACAAGCAGTAAGAGACTGGATTTTGTTGAAGAGGCCTTCAGGGGCTCCTTCTGCATGGTTTGATTCTGCACAACAGTGGTGAATAGACAGAAAGCAGAACTTTGTTTCAGTAACAAAATAACTTTGTCCAATTAAATAACACAGTTTGCTTGTCTTGTATACTTTTTATTTAGCCAGTGGAAACTTATGGTAAAAATCAAAACTAAAGGAAAATGGTTGGAACCTCTCAAAACTAACACATGAGCATGACATCAGCTATCCAGAGCAAACATCCTGCCCCTTCTAGCAAGCTGACAGAGGCAGTCACTTTGAATTAAAAAAGCAAACACCCAAGGGACTGGTAAAATTAAGCTATTTATTTACAATTAGGATTCACATTTTGATCAGCTTTTTTGTGTTTGAACTCTGACTTTTATGGTTTTTCAGATCTGAGCAGGGAACAGAAAGAGCGACCACACCTGAAAGTCCTGAGAATAATTAAGAAATGATATATACCGGTATATAAAAAAATAATAAAATATAATAAATATGTTTAAACATTAGGGTTATTTGTTTTTATTAGGTGGAGCCCATCAGAGTTCCCCCATTGAAGTATTTTGTGTTCAGTGTACAGTTCTTTTTATTTATGCACTTATGCCACTGTTTTTTTTTTTTTTTTATTATTATGGATTCCTTTTATCAATTTTTATTTAGTTTAATGGATATTTTATTGTCTGGAAAATCAAAAGCACATAATAAGGATGGACTTACGTTAGCTGGAATGTAAGAGGACTAAACACTCCATTAAAGAGAGGAAAAGTGTTCGCTCATTTACGAACTCTTAAAGCTGATACTGTATGACATACAGTATACTGTATGTCAAAATACTTTTGTTGCCGCTTTCCTGATATGAGTTTCCTGAAGAAAACATACAGTGTATGTTTTCTTCAGGAAACTCATATCAGGAAAGCGGCAACAAAAGTTGTATGGCCCACTTGGGCTTCCTATGTTTTTCAATAGAACTTTAGCACAAAAACAAGAGGTGCTGCTATCTTTATTGGAAAAAAAAAAAGAATATATCCTTTACTCACAAGCAACCTATTTCTGATGACAGAGGTAGATACTGTATTTGATTGTTACAGGAAAGATAAATTCAACTCCAGTTACCTTAATTAATGTCTACGGCCCCAATTTTGATGACCCAATTTTCTTTCAGAATCTTTTTAACACTACTGTATTTCCAATTTGCCAGATACAAATGCAATATCTTAGCTGGAGACCTAATTGTGTCCTAGATCCTTTTCTTGATCGACAACACCCACAAACTGGTGCTTCTCAAAGTAGTATAACTCTTAACAATCTTATACAGTCAATTTAACTTAGTGGACATTTGGAGACTTCTTCACCCCTCAACAAGAGATGTTTCTTGTTTTTTCAGCAGTGCATAAGACACATTCAAGGATTGATTATTTTATTTTACACTCTAAACTTTTGTCAGAAGTTTTGGATTGTACATATCATAATATTCTTATATCTGATAATGCTCCAGTCTCTTTACAGCTAAAACTTAATCATAAACAGGATAAATTCAAGTGTCAATTAAATAGGAGCCAAGATGGTCTAGTGGCAGGGCTTTTGACTTGGGACCCGAAGGACGCAGGTTCGCGCCCCGGCCACTACCCACCTTGGGGTGTCTATGAGTGCACACCTATTTCTCCAGCTCCCCGGGCGCTTTCGGGCTGCTCACTGCACCACCTGGTAGGTGGTTGGGTTAAATGCAGAGACGAATTTCGTCTGTGTATGGGAAACATACGCAGATGACAGGAAAAGACATTATTATTATTATTATTATAATTATTTATTAAATGATAAGGAATTTTGTTCCTATTTGTCAAGCAAAATTGATTTTTATATAAACACTAATGACAATTAAAAGGTAAATGATTCGACTCTTTGGGAAGCCATGAAGTCTGTTCTCAGGGGTCATATAATATATTATGAAGCTGCTGAAAAGAAAAAAAATCAAAGTACATGTTGAGTGAAATTGATATCAGCTATCAAATCATGAGGGATTATATAAAGAAGGCAATAATCCTGAGCTACTAAAGAAGATTTCTGCATTGAAGTAAGTACAATTCAATAATGTCCAAGGATATTTTACATTTGCTATTCTGAGTAAAACAAAAAAACTTGGGGACAAACCTCACAGATTGCTGGCTCATCAGCTGAGGCACTCTCATTCTAGAGCCATCCATTCTCTTAGATCCAGTGAAGGATCCCTCCTGACTGATCCAGAAGATATCAATGATTGTTTCGTCAATTTCTATAAAGAGGTGTATCAATCTCAGGGAAGTAGTGATCGTGGGGTAATGGAACCATTTTTTAAGAAACTTGAATTACAAAAATTATTGAGTGGATCCTCTTCTCTGCTAGATAATGATATTAGTTTAGGTGAGATACAAAAGGTGATCGCCTCTTTTCCTAATGATTCGGGCCCTCCTTTATAAAGTGGATTGAGCTTATCTATGTACATCCAACTGTCTCCATTATCACCAACCAAGTGATTTTATGCCTCTTTGCAATCTGTCGTAGTACTTGTCAGGGATGTCCCTTATCCCCTTTTTTATTCTCTATTGTGATTGAACCATTAGCTGCAAGTATTAGACAAAATAGTTTAATCTCCCCTATTAGTATTCTTGGAATAGAACAACACATCTCGCTATATGTGGATGTTCTTTTGTTTACCGGTATATCTCGTCCTGAAGCACCTGCTTCGAACGTTATCAGCCATTAAATGGCCATTATTAGTTGTTATCATCCCCATATGTTGCGGTCAGACTGCCCCTCCTGTACCTCCTAGTAGGTTTAAAGGTATGTTTTTAGCATTGGTAGCGATGATAATAGGCTCAATTTTTAGCTTTGTTCGCGCTCATAATAGCTTCATGTGTTTAGGTTTAGAGTAAAGGGTCTGGCATTAAGTTTAGGGTCTTGCTTAGGTTTAGGCACAAGGGTAAGGGGGTTAAGTTTAGGGTTGGTCCTCTGGGTCAAATGTTAAAGAACAATACCAATGTGTCTACAAGTGCTGACTGATCATGCACCAAAAATCTGCTGCAGACCGGCTGATGTATCACTGAGATATAACTGATGTAATTATGTAGGGAGCACACTGGAGTGAAATGTACAACAATATAAATCTGTCTAGCAATGTTCAGTGATCACGCACAATAAATCTGGTACATATTGTATGAAATTCCACTGAGATATAACTGTTGGAATAATCTAGGGGGCGCAATGTAGTCAAAAGTTAAACAACAATAGAAATGTGTGTAGAAGTGCTCACTGATGACGTAAAAAAAATGTGGCGCATATCGGATGATATATCACTGATCTATAACTGTTGGAATAATCTATGGGCACACTGGAGTGAAATTTCAAACAACAATACCAATGTGTGTGGAAGTGTTCACTGATGATGCACAATAAATCTGGTACAGATCGGATGATGTGTCACTGAGATTTAACAGTTTGAATAATCTAGGGGGCACACTGGGAAAAATGTAGGGGGCGCTGTGGAGGCTATTGGCCACTTTTCATGGATTCCTTTTCAAGGGGGTGGATAATGATCAATCATAGTGATTTTGGTGCACATCGGTTCAAATCTGTGGAATTTAGAGTCGAACGTATGGCGACGGCGACACTTCTGAATTTGTCACGCCGCCACACCCACATCCTCCAGCAAAAACTGGTTTTAATTTAAAGTAAATCAGACCATCTTGTTAAATGTCTTCTAGCACAGGATCATCCTGATTAGGTCAAATGTGTCAGAGATGGAGCATTCCAAGTAAAAAAAGTGACTTCCTTTTTTGAGAGGGTGGGGCTTTGATGACATCAGAATATGACCACAGAGTATCGTCGGGCATCCAACAGGGATGAATCATGCCAAGTTCGGTGAATTTCAGTCTTTCAACGTGAAAGTTATAGCGTTTGGAAATGTACGGTGTGAAACACAAATTTGAGGCCTGGTCATGCCCCTTTAGCATATATCAAAATGCAAGCTTTTGATAACTTTTACTCCCCAAAGTGTTAAGGGATATATTCACAAAGTTTGAAGGAAATCCTTCAAAATTTGTAGGAGGAGTTCGTTAAAATTCACAATTAGAAACACCCAAAATTACCATTTGACCCAAAATGTCCAACTTCCTGTTCATTTTAGACCAGGTCTCCAAGAGACTTTTTTTTATAGGTCCTGAGACAATACAGATGTTCACCGAGATTCAGAATTATCGGTCCAAAAATGGCTTGGGGTCGAGGATTTAAAATATTCTAGGGGGCGCTGTGGAGGCTATTGGCCAATTATCATAGATTCCTGTTCAAGGGGTGGACAATGATCAATCATACTTATATTAGTGCATCTCGGTTCAAATCTGTGGAATTTAGAGCCAAATGTATGGCGATAGCATTACGTCTTACTTTGCCACGTCAAGACGCCCACATGCTCCACCCAAAACTGTCAGTGTTGGAATGGGAGTTACACTAACATGTCTTCGGTCAATGGACACACTATCATGCTGATTAGGTAACAGGGGTCAGATAGGAACCGTTGAGCGTAAAACTTTAAACTTCCTGTTGTCAGGGGGCGTGGCTTAAGTGATGTCTTGATTTGACCATTCAGTCTTGCAGGTGATCGAATGTGGATCAATCACTGAAAGTTTGATGTCTGTTTTCGTGTAGGTGCTATTAGCATTTCATTTTTCATGGCGAGATGTCAAACTTTGAGGTCTGGCCCCGCCCCTTCAGCATGCTCGGAAACTAACCGTTTAGATAAATATTTTCCTCCATGCCTTTTGAACAAAATGGCCCAGTTTTAAACCGATAGAGTGAAATCCCTAGAAGGAGTTCGTTCAAATGCCGAGGTTGTAAACTGCCAAAAAGTTGTGAAATTTGGGATGGCGTTCCAAAATGGCCGCCTTCCTGTTTATCGTACAATGTTGGTGCCAGAGGGTTTTATTGTGCATCTTGGGGAATTGAACAAGTGTACCCAATTTCATGCTTCTACGACAAAGTAAGGTTAATGCAGAGGGTAGTTTGAAAATTTCCAGGTGGCGCTCTTGAACGGTTTCTGTTGCGATTTTTGCGACACCCTAAAAATATGTAAATTTTCATCAGTCCTGATGTGTCTGCCAAATTTGGTGAGTTTTGGAATATGTTAAGGCCCCCAACAGGCCAATTCATTTGCACACAAAAAATGCAGCTCAGGCCTGAACAGAGAGATTACAATAGGCCTTCGCAACGCTTTGGTGCTCGGGCCTAATAATTGTACGTATGTGGAAACTGGATTCTGTCCGGACATTTGCTTTGTGGATGAAAGAAATGTTCAACGTGTTGCACCTGGAGAGACTGAGACTGTATAATGAAGAAAGAGGAGCTGAGTTTGACCAGACATGGGACTATCAGTGACGGCTGGTATCAATGGGCTAGGAGGGCTAAGCCCTCCCCCTGGCATTTACAATAAAGATGTTGAATAATGGTAAATAAGTATGTTCTCTGATGCAGTCTGAAATGTCCAGACATTGTGTGTAATTTTAAGGGAAGAACTTCCCCTATATCTGTCACTACCGGGGAGCTGGGAGATAAAAAGTTAAACTGTACTGATTTCATCATCACAGGAATGCTCAGTTTATTGATCTCATCATTTCCGGAGTTTTGTTCTAACGGTTTGATTAGAGGTGAGGGGGAGATACTCCAGTTCCTGAGATAATGTCCAGTTCCTGTTGAAACTGGGTGATTGTTTGGGAGAAGAGTTTTGGCCAGCTCTGCTCCGCACGCAATCCTGATCTGAAAAGGAATAAAAGGAGACAGCCTGGACCCCAGAGTCAGAGTCTGTCGGGGATGAGTAATCGCCCGTTTGTTTTAACGCCCACTCTGCCTTTGGGATTGAAAACGGCTCTCCAATCCACTCTCGTGTCAAACGGTAAGAGTCTTTGTTTAAGCGTTAATCATTGTATGAAGTTTGGGATGCAAGTGTGTTGCTTGCTTGCTATTGATTTTCTGTGGCAAAATAAAGAGCATTTATTCTAAGCAGAAAATAGTTTCCTGTGAAGTCTCTTGAGTTGTGATTTCTTTTGAAGGTTTGCCGATCTCTCGATCCTGTATAAATAATATTTCATAAAACATTTATGAATAAAAATTCATAAAACATGTATAAATAATATTTCATAAAACATTTTTGGTGTTGTCGGCAGGCTTACAAAGAGATACTGCATAATGTTCAAAAGAATGTTCAAGAGAAAATCAGCGAAGGGAGATGAGACACAGGAAAAGACTGAAATAGTACCGGGATGGGAAATACCCTGTTATCAGTCTATAGCATTGTGCTTGAGGGATGGAGCGGGACGCTCCGTGCATTGGGGTCTCTACGAGACGGAGACCCTGAAACTTTGTTAGAAGTTCTACGAGAAGTAGACGTGAAGAAAAAAAATGCCTGTGGAAGGGCTGCAATGACGTTTGTGGGTCTGTGCTGCTGCCTGGAAACGGCAGAATGAAATAAATCAACAGAGTCAAACAGAAGTTTTGAAACAGAAAAAGGCACTAGAAGAAGCTGAGTTGGCTTCTTCATTACAGCACCAGCATGTGCAGTTGTTAACTACACAGCTAGAAAACATGGCCCAGATTGCGGAAGAAGCAATGGCTCAGGTTTCCATGTTAAAAAGAGAAAAAAAAGAGGAAAAGGAAATGGTCTGTTTCACCTAAAAGAGTATGGGCTTTTGTAGCTGGATTAGGAATGGGATAGAATCCCTCTAGCTAGGATGGAAATATGTGGGAAGATAATGTAAGTGATGATGATTATATCTGGGAAGAAGAAGAGTCCACTAATTCCTTATTACGCTCGTCATCCCGCAGTAAAAGTGTGAAACCAGTGCAACAGAGGAGGCAGGAACATATAGTGAGACCAGATGTCTTACAAGCAAAAGTAGGTGCAGATGGTCAACCTGTTTAAGAGAATGGTGTACAAGTTATGGATGTTGTCCCACAAGATCAACCGCAGCCTGAACTGAGAATAACTGAGGATTACACTCAAGAAGAAGTAGCTTACTTGTCCAGGAGGCTCTGATATGTGGTTGTCAAGTTTAACTGAGGAAGGAGGAGGATAGGTGGAAATAGATGCAAGGGATGGGATGTCTTTTGCCTGGTTGTCCACAGAAGCTACAGTGAATGCTGATTTCCGCAGAGAAGTGAGAGATTTAGGAAATGATTCTAGATCTCTGTTTGATGTTTATGCTGAAGCTGTTCGCCAGGTTTATCCAGCTCTCACTGACTGGCCAGAGATAACAGGACAGTGGGTCACTCTTCGGGAGTGTGTACAAAGATTGGTTTGATTGTGTGTGAGGGATGCTTTAACTGTCGTTGCTGTGGATCAGTATCAACTGCTACCTATTCCGAAGACTGTGATGGATCAATTGATAAGAACAACCCTTGCGCACTATCGCTCCGCAATGTTGACTGTAATGTTGAAGGCTCTTGATGTTGCTATGTCAGAAATTCGTAGCCAAATCATGGAGCTAGGAACACTGGGAGACTGGGGAACAGGAAAAGTACAAAAACAGGAGTATGGTTCTCAACATGTGGGTCGTAGGCCAGAAAGGGACGGTCAAAATAATGCACAGAGACCCACTCGTTCTGCTTTATGGAAAGATTTAATACAGTCTGGGGTCCCAACATTTGAAATAGATGGATTACCAACAGAAGAGTTGAAAAAACAATGTCAGAAAAAGGGATTAAAAGTCCAGTGTGCTAGATTCGATGTGGAACATCTGACTCAAGCATTGAGAGATGTGGAACATCTGACTCAAGCACTGAGAGATGTGTTTCAAACTTCTGTTGTTCCTTCTGTACCTCCGTGTGAACCTGAACAGATGGTCAGGAACAAAAATAAGATCACCAGAGTGGCGGAGGTCTCCACTGATTTTGAGTTTTCAGAGGACAATGAAGCACTGAGGGTGCGAGTTGTGAAACAGAAAAACAAAAAAGGAAAGGAGAAAAACAAAAAGTCCTCTGATTCTGAGTCTTCAGAGGACAATGAAGCAGTGAGGGTACGAGTTGTGAAACAGAAAAAGAAAAAGGAAAGGTGAAAAACAGAAAGTCGCAACTGTACCCTGATCTGTCAGACCTGCTAAGTTTTGAATAATGGATATTGGACATGGATTTATTGGCAGATATGGCGCTCCATTTAAAACAGGGACATTTTGAGTTTGGGGTAGAGAGACCCCTACAGGTCAAATCAGTTTTGGTGGGAAAAGTAAAAATGAAACCTTTTATCTAAGGGAAAACTAATCATTGTTATTTTATTTTTCAAAAAGCATTGTGTTTCTTTATAGCTTGGTGTTTCCTTGGCATCTGCTGGTGGGAGGATCAGAAGCGCACAGAGGACGGCATGGCAGAACCTGGAAAGTGCTATGAGGGTGGTATCGTCTCATGGGTCATCACGTTCTTTGTCGTCTGTGCCATGGTGCTGCAAGGCAACCTCTCCTCCGCAACACCCGGACATGTCCTGGAGGAGAAAAAGGGGCCTTGCCGACTACTATGAAAACAAATGAACCGTGTCAGAAAACAGGATAACTTTGAATGTCCTACGAATATGATAACCACTCATAACCATCATGAGTGGAGAAGATTGTGGAACATTTCTGATGCTCATTGGCTGCTCTTAAAACCTGAAATGACTAAATGTAATGAGACCATGTGTGAAGGTCATTGGACTCAATACCAAATAAGTACGACCACTATAGTATGCAAGTATCATGTTTTACCTGTCATAACTGTGTCTGGGTATTGGTTTTTGAAATTACACGGTGATTGGTTTGAACTACAGACAAGCCTCTATGACATGCAACTATGCGAGACTGCTGATAAAGGGGTGGTATGTATGCTACAAACGGGACATGTTAACCCATGCTTAACCAGAGACAGGGTATTATATGATTGGACTCATGAACCAACTAGAGATATGCTATGGCAAATTGGCCCACATACTTTGTGCATAGCTACAGTAAAGAGTCATCCTCAAATACCTGAGGTGCCTTTCTCTGGGTGCTTATATGATGTACACATGTGGAGTTGGAACAACCAGACCAATCAATTAACTAATTACAGTTCATCCACTCGCCTTAAAGGTTCACTATGTAACTTTGTAATGCAGTCTGTAACTTTTCTAACAATATATTTTTAACATATTTCTTCACTCTGTCACTATCTACTGACAGACTGATGTTAGACAAAGTAATCTCTGAAAAAAACTATAGTCCCCTTGCTTCTCTATCAGCATTTATAAAAACACTAAAAACACAGAGTGACCCGGACAATGACCAGCCAATAAAAACAGAGTTGTTTGTCACGCCCCAACCCACGCCCCCGCCTGTCCCAGCCCCAGCGCCGCGCACGTTCTCATTCAAAGGATTGCAAAGCGATGCAGGACTGTTTTGTATGTGACACAAATGTATTAAATATCCCTTCTTCATCCCAGAGCTGGACTTTTCTTTTGTTTTTTTGCCAAAAGTCAAGTGATCGCTTCATCCTTCACTGACAGAAATGAGGAAGTCACGAGCGAATTAAATCATGTCCAACGTGGCTGCGTGAAGCTCTGCTGATTTCAGGGTGTTTTTGTGTTGTTGGACCAGTGCTTCATGGTTTTATTTTATTTTTTAGAACGTTTTATTAACATATAAACACAGAATATTGAAGCGGCTCCGAGCGGACATGCAGCAGGGGGCGGAGCTGAACTCAAGTTCAGTAGACCACGGACTGTGGCTCCCCCTCAGAGCCATATATGGCTCTGAGGGGGAGGGAGCAGAATGCTTTTCCCTGATGAAAATATTTCTAAGTCTGGAGCACAACAGAAAGTTACACATATCCCCTTTAATCAGGTGCAATGGCAGTTTTTGCAGGTACCTTGGCGAGTATCCCTGGCTCGTTTCAAATGTGCATTGAACGAATCCACGGAACTGAAAATACTGATTGACTCCCATAGGTCTAACGTGTCTGATCTCACTGTGTCTACATTTATTGCCCAGGGTAAGGTTTTGCATGCGGCTAAACTAATTGAGCAATCATCTGCCCATCATTGGTGGGACATTTTTACTGGCATGTCGACAACAGCCAGACAATATGCAGTACCCCCTTTGCTTATTTTAATATTGTGCTTTGCTATATTAACTCTGTTTAACATCTGTACGTGTTTTCATATTAGATATATTAAAAAGAGTATTGACAATAAACTTTATAATACAATAATAATAATAATAATAATAATAATAATGTCCTTTTTTGTCATCTGTGTATGTTTCCCATACACAGACGAAATTCATCTCTGCATTTAACCCAACCACCACCAGGTGGTGCAGTGAGCAGCCATAGAAAGCGCCCGGGGAGCTGGAGAATTAGGTGTGCACTCATAGACACCCCAAGGTGTGTAGTGGCCGGGGCGCAAACCCGCGTCCTTCGGGTCCCAAGTCGGAAGCCTTGCCACTACACCATCTTGCTTTAAGATGAAAGCCATATTTAAAATTAATAGGAATACACGGGGTAGTGCCATGTTTTCTATTGAAATTGACACTACCTGTTTGACTGATGTTTGAATTGTTGACACTATTGATGGAATGGTGCGTCACATTCACGTTATTGAACAGGGGGGAAATAAGGATGCGTTTTTACAATTTATAGTGGAAATGTGGGAAACTCTTACTGAGGTAAACCTCGGAATAACGGGACAACATTTTCAAAATTAGGTTTAATGCGTATGAAATGGAGGGTGAACATTTTCAGTACTGATCAGAGACCAGAGGGTGGAATGAATAATGGTAAATAAGTTTGTTCTCTGATGCAGTCTGAAATGTCCAGACATTGTGTGTAATTTTAAGGGAAGAACTTCCCCTATATCTGTCACTACCGGGGAGCTGGGAGATAAAAAGTTAAACTGTGCTGATTTAATCATCACAGTAATGCTCAGTTTATTGATCTCATCATTTCCGGAGTTTTGTTCTAACGGTTTGATTAGAGGTGAGGGGGAGATACTCCAGTTCCTGAGATAATGTCCAGTTCCTGTTGAAACTGGGTGATTGTTGAGAAGCTCGTCCATGCTTTTGTCTCCTCCAGGCTCGACTACTGCAACTCCCTGTTTATTGGAATCCCTGGCAAAAACCTTCAGAAACTTCAATATATTCAAAACAGTGCAGCAAGGATCTTGTTGAGAGTTCGTAAATTTGAACATATTACGCCCATTCTCCATAACCTTCATTGGCTTCCTGTCGCCTACAGAATTCAGTACAAAACTGCTCTCATTACACATCAATGCTTACATGGAACTTCACCAGATTATCTGAAGGATATTCTTATTCCATACTCATCCACCCGGTCGCTGCGGTCACAGAACAGTAATCTCCT
>JBBPBX010030473.1:2289-28174 GCA_038048925.1 Garcialebias charrua
ATTACCTTTAAATATCCAAATGCATTTTGTTAAAAGACAAAGTTGTTATAATCTTAAGGGGACAGAGATGTTTGTAAAACCACAATTTAGAACTACTGTAGTTTGAAGGGACGGTCTACGTCAATCCAGGGAATTGGATTATGGAATGGTTTGGAGAATGAAGTTAAAAATGCCAAGTCAATGTGTACATTTAAGAAAATGATCAAAACTTAATTGTTAAAAATATATATATGAAGTACCGGGTAGCATAATGTGTATTGTATTAGTTAGAAAATTAGAAAGAGTTAGTCATTTTGTATAGAAGATTATTATTGTTTGAACTGATTGTTTGAAAAAAGAGGCAGATATAATAAATAAAAAATTCTTCTTTCTGCTACCTTTCATTTTTATATTTTGTATTCTTATTGTTTATGGGATTGTTTTGTATTGTATTTTAAAAGGAATGAATTTCATAAATAAATAAATAAAGTGGTCATCAAATGCAGAGAAAGTCATATTTGACCTGTTTGTTAAAGCTGCATTCTGCAGTTTCTGGAATACGCTGGCACTTAGAAAAAATTTCAACAGGGAAAAGCATTCTGCTCCCTCCCCCTCAGAGCCATATATGGCTCTGTTCCCCGTCACTCTCGCTGTAAATCAGCTCAGCTTCCTTAACTCCGCCTCCACTCATGTCCTGTCGCAGCCGCTCCGAATTTCTGTGTTTATATGTTAATAAAACGTTCTAAAAAATAAAATAAAAACAGGGTCCAGCACACCAGAACACCAGCAAAGCTGCAGACCCTCGGCAGCCACGTTGAACCCGATTTTAATTCGCTCGTGACAAATTCCATTTCCTCATTTCTGTCAGTGGAGGTCTGGAGGAAGAAGCGATCACTTGACTTTTGGCAAAAAAACAAAAGAAAAGTCCAGAGCAGGGATGAAGAAGGGGGATTTAATACATTTGTGTCACATAAAAAACAGTTTTGCATCGCTTTGCAATTATTTCAACGAGAACCTGCGCGGCCGCTGCAGGCTCGCAGGCGGGGGGGCGTGGGTTAGGAGCGTGAGAAGTTAGAAGCTCTGTTTTTATTGGCTGGTTAACCGCGGGGCGCTTTGGTTTTTATAAATGCTTTTATTACCACCGGGAGACGCCAGAGGACTATAGCTTTTTTCAAAGATTACTTGTCAAACATGAATCTATCATGCAATAGTGGCAGAGTGAAGAAATATGTTTAAAAAATAAGTTACATACTTAAGCTTTAATGTTCATGTTGTCATTTATTATTTGCAAATTGCTTTAAGATAACAATGGGTTAATTGCAAGTAAAGTTAGCTACAAACCAGATGTGATAGCCAAGCGGATGCTCTCCAGCGGTAAAAACAATATTGGCGCGAGAAGACGATTAGCAGAGCTTGAGCAGAGCTGACGACATATTGTTTCCTTGTTCAGCATGTTGAGCACTAATGAGAAGGATAAAGATAGGTTGTATTTTTGTGTGAAGCTTACACAGTTTGTTACATCTTAATGAAGGTGTGTCACAACAAATGTTGCAGCAAGAATTCTCCAGCTAGTAACGCGGGCAATGCGGAGCGTCATCTGTGCTAAGTGTAGCTTCATGCTAATGTGCTGGTCATCTGTATATAGGTTACGTGGAAAAATGTACATACTCAGTATTTTAAGGTTTATTCTTTGTGTTTATAGTTCTTCTCACGGTGGTGAAAGTTGTCTGGAAATGAAAATAAAGATGACATTGTTCAACTAAATAAAACCATCAGCTTTCAAGAGCTCGTCCTTCATGAGTTAGAGAGGGATCAACAAAGAGACCACCCAAAAAGCTGTACGTGTGCTCATTTCACTTTGTTGACAAACGGCCGACAGAGGAAAACCTACATCCTACTTTGTGTCTGGACTACACCACCGGAGAAGAGATGCCGGATCTTCAGAAGGATTGAAAACAGTGACAAGAATATCAGGAATTATTTCAAGTACGTATATGGAAGTCAGAGCATTACAGTACAGTATTTGTTCATCTTCAGTATTACAATTTTCTCTGAAATTAACCCAAGCTCGGTGATGGAGGACTTTAAGGGTTTGGTTGGGCTCTGTGTCTGCTTTAACATAAATAATTTTGTGTCCTACCTCTTTTACCAAAACACCACCAACCTTATACTAATACTGTACACTTCAGAGCTTTTTAGATTGTTCATCTCTTCACTGTTAGAAGTAGCTAAATATGCTAGTAGATGTAACCTGCAGCTACTTCTTCAGGTCGTCCTCCATCCCTCGTCCTCAGCAGGCAGTGGTATGATTAAATTGCCCTGTCTGAGCCCTGGCAGCTGGTGTTCATGCATGTTTACAATTAATCCATAATGCTTGGAGAAACTATAGTACATTAGCTCGTACTGTTGCACATAAATGCCGGTTCTGGTCCATGCTGGAAGTAGTGTCCATAATTCACGCAAGGCAGAATGGGTTCTAGGAATAAAGTGGATAGAAAGCAGTGAGGTAAAAAGGTTTAAAACTCGCAGGTTTGACCCAGCAGCTCTGTGATGAGACTGCTGAATGTAAATAAATTAAGGACTGGAAAGCGCCTTGCATGGCAGTCTGCCGCTACCGGTGTATGAATGTGTGTATGAATGGGTGGATGGTTGGTATTGTAAAGCGCTTTTGGGTCCCTCATAGGGGGCTGGAAAGCGCTATATAAATAAGCTCCATTTACCATTTAAATGGGTATAAATACTCTGATAATACATGTCATTCTATGGTTGGAGTTACACCTTAGTAGGTGGGTTTCTGGCTTATCGACAAATTATGCCTTGTGTGAAGGAATGTGCTGCGCATCGAGCACCCAGACTCAGATTGTGAGCTAAGCCAAGCTGGATGCAATTTCTGACTTGTGGCTTCTGGAACTCACTGACGTGAAGGATTTGGACAGAGCTTTCTGCTGACTCTTTACTTCCTCTAAGTAAATAAAAATTAACATCTGACCACTAATATCATGAGCATTATTTAAATATAGACGGTCATAGAATATGATAGCACTTATCATATATTATGACCACACTGTAACTTATAGAAAAACATTAAACACTTGAACCAAACTGTTTCTGCTGACTCTTTACTTCCTCCAAAGAATAAAAAGTAATACTTGAATTGTGGTTTTAAAACATTTACTGAAATGTCTTAATACAATAAACATCATTAAATCGAAATATTGCGTGGACATCGGGGGCAGTTCCCTTGGATTGGCAGACTGGGGTGGTGGTTCCCCTATTCAAAAAGGGGGACCGTAGGGTGTGTTCCAACTATAGAGGGATCACACTCTTAAGCCTCCCTGGTAAGGTCTATTCAGGGGTTCTGGAGAGGAGGGTCCGTCGGATAGTCGAACCTCGGATTCAGGAGGAGCAGTGTGGTTTTCGTCCTGGTCGTGGAACACTAGACCAGCTCTACACCCTCAACAGGGTCCTGGAGGGTGCGTGGGAGTTTGCCCAACCAGTTTACATGTGCTTTGTAGACTTGGAAAAGGCATTCGACCGCGTCCCTCGGGGGGTTCTGTGGCGGGTACTCCGGGAGTATGGGGTACCAGGCCCATTGATATGGGCTGTTAGGTCCCTGTACGACCGGTGTCAGAGCTTGGTCCGCATTGCCGGCAGTAAGTCAGGCTCGTTTCCAGTGAGAGTTGGACTCCGCCAAGGTTGCCCTTTGTCACCGATTCTGTTCATAACTTTTATGGACAGAATTTCTAGGCGCAGCCAAGGTGTTGAGAGGATCCGTTTTGGTGGCCTTAGAATCGCTTCTCTGTTTTTTGCAGATGATGTGGTCCTATTGGCTTCATCAGATCGTGATCTACAGCTTTCGCTGGAGCGGTTTGCAGCCGAGTGTGATGCGGCCGGGATGAGGATCAGTTCCTCCAAATCCGAGGCCATGGTCTTGAGCCGGAAAAGGGTAGCGTGCCCTCTCCGGGTCGGGGAGGAGGTCCTGCCCCAAGTGGAGGAGTTTAAGTATCTCGGGATCTTGTTCACGAATGAGGGAAAACTGGAGCGTGAGATCGATAGGCGGATAGGTGCAGCGTCCGCAGTGAAGCGGGCGCTGTACCGGTCTGTCGTGGTGAAGAGAGAGCTGAGTCAAAAGGCAAAGCTCTCAATTTACCGATCGATCTACGTTCCCACCCTCATCTATGGTCATGAGCTTTGGGTTATNAGTTAGAGAACTTATTCTTACACTTCACAGTGTACCCATGCCATGACACACTGAAAGCAACTAGTTTTGTTTTTTAACCAGTCTACCATGAGTGACTCACAGGAAAGTATGAAAGGGGGTAATCCAAATATAAGATATAAACAATATTTACAAAAATCTAGGTCAAAAATACCAATCATTAAAACACAAATCTATGGCTGATCAAAAGAATAAGTAAAATTAAATACTTTTCCAAGTTCTACATTCTAATCTTATTTGTTTGCTAAAAGAGCTTTAAAGCAGCACCTGGACCTTCCTTTGCTGCCTCACCCTGCAAAATGGTAAGTTAAACCCAAAGATATTCAAGAAAACCAAAATTGACATCTGTTTTGCATTGTCTTTACAGTATATAGGAAAATAGCGTAGTCCCTCAGCTTCACAAGAATGTGTCCAAAACTCTTAAGAAAACTACTACAATAAATAACTCAACCAACCCAACTATTTTGTCTGTAACTTTATCACACCTTAGGAATTTTCAAAAACTACTTTTAAAGAGATAAGGGAACCCCTGCTCTCCATTACATCTATTACATCTTTGTGTTTGACAGGAAAACAAAGTTTTGACATGGATGTACAACTTCACACGATATGTATGATTTGTCTATTTTAATACTGACTTAGAGGAAGTAAAGAGTCAGCAGAAACAGTTTAGTTCAAGTATTTAATGATAGGTTTTTACTCCTGAACATTTAAAGACACAATTCACACAAGACAACAGCGTGAGATTTTGAACGGTTCTTTGCAAAGATGGGAAATCCACCACTGACCAGGGTCAGGATGAACTCTGACTTCCTAAGATTTGAGTCCGTCTTTTATTCAGGCGAGTGACACAGAAAACAATAATCAGCAATGCAAGGCCAAACACAAGTTACATCACGTCTCTTCAGGCGCACATCTTCTCAGGCGATAACATTTAGTGTTTATCTGCTCTTGGGAAAGTAAACGGTTTATCGTGCAGGCATGATAGGTTTTGATTGTGCACCTAGAAAAACAGGAACAAGGTCAGGTCACAATAAACCCTGTGAAACTCAAGACACTTGATGATCTAAAAAGTAATATTTTAAAGATAGTGTACTTGATGACGCATAAAAGTAATGTTTAAAATGATAAAACACAAAGGAAAACATTTAAAACATAAGGATTTTAAACGCCTCTAACATTTAGGGCAGCACGGTGGCACAACTGGTAGAGCTGCTGCCTCTCAGCGAGCAGGTCCCCGGTTCAAATCCCGATCCGGGGGCCTTTCTGGGTGGAGTTTGCATGTTCTCTCAGTGCATGCGTGGGTTTTCTCCGGGTGCTCCGGTTTCCTCCCAGAGTCCAAAAACATGCATGTTAGGCTGATTGGTAACTCTAAATTGACCCTGGGTGTGAGTGAGACAGGTCCCTCTTGTAAATGAGTCCCCGTGGCTCAACGAGAATAGCCTGTAAAAATAAAGGTTGAATGAATTTAATGTTTGTCTATAAGTTACAGTGTGGTCACAATATATGATAAGTGCTACCATATTCAGTGACTATCTATATTTAAATATTATTCATGATATTAGTGGTCAGATGTTGACTTTTATTTATTTTGAGGAAGTAAAATCTCAGCAGAAACAGTTTGGTCTATATTTCCATAATAATCATGATATTACTGGTCAGATCTTACTTTTTATTTTTTGGTGGAAGGAGAGAATCAGCAGAAACAGTTTGCTTCAACAAAGCGTTTATTCCCCCCCACCCCCCAAACTGCTGAACAGGTTAAAAAGTTAGCGGATGCTAACATCAAAACTCTAGACCGTCTGTCACTCACTCTGCATCTTTATCTCTTTCCAGCTGAAGCTGCATCAACCAATCACGTCTTGTACAAGTTGTAAGTAAAGCCTGACCGATAAGGAAATTTTGGCTATCGCGGATATTGGGAGGGGACTAATGCAGATAATCAATACAATGGCTGAAATGTTTTTAGCTTTGTCCACCCCGAAGAATCTAAGAAAACAGCAGGTGAAAATTTTTTTTTAAACTAGCAATTCTTTCACAGACAAATGTTGTAAAAATATAATGAAAATACTACAAATAAAAGATTAGATTAAAAAAACAACCTCTATGTTTGAAGATCTGATTAAGTTTAAGCAAAAACAAGGCCTCATTTTCAGGTGCTAATTCTGAAGGTCCGCTGGTCTGGAGGTCTTCATTCCAAACTGGGATAAAAAAATAATAATTAAATTTTACATTTTATTTGAGGCTGAGATAGCTCCAAAAGAATGGCTATTTTTTGTGGAAAATAAATAAAGCTATTTCTAAGCTGTTAAACAAGTTCATTTATTTCCCTTAAGGAACATGAATGGTCATAGAGTTAAAGGATAATTAATGGGTGTAGCAGGAAGAGTTAAAAATGATTAAAAATTCGTTATGAATTTTATTATGAAGGGTCACCACTCTCAGCTTTGAGAGAAAAGCTGAAGGTCTGAGATTCAATTCAGATGTTATTGTTTAATTACCTCGAATTACCCTTTTTACACCAATGAATTATTTTATATGAAGGATTCAGATGTCATAAATAAAACACACAAGCTTTAGTATACAATTTTGTGATGTTTATTTGACTATACATGAGAAAACAACAGTTGAAAATTATTGCTTACATTTAGATGAAGCCTTTGTTTAACAACCGGAGTTTATGGAAATTATTGTGACCTTTAAAAATGTTTGTTAGCAGGAATTAACAGAGAAAATGAATTTATTCTATGCGATTGACAAAACCAAAACGTGACGAAATGTGGAACTTTGGAATTTTCAGTAGGGCAGCTTAATTATGCAAATTTAACTAAAAGAAAGACGCTTTATCGCCCAATGGTTAAAATTTGGCTCTACTTTAATTTAATTAATTATTATTTTAATCTTCTTTGCTGAAAAGTCCTTAAATAAGATCAATGTAACACTTCTATCTCTAAGTGAGATTAAAACCAATAAAAACACTTTTAACCTTGTAAACAGAAAACAAGTTTGCCATCTTTTTGTACTACATATAATAAAAACCACAAAGCATGTTGTTAGTTATTCCCAGTAAACAATTATTTAATTTCAGGAAACCATTACTACTTCTCCATAATGTGAATAAAAGTCTGTGTCAGTCTTCTCAATGCAGAAAATGGGGCCGTGGGTCTCACACTACACAGGAATCTTTTGAACATGGACAAGACTTTTCTGTTATCATCCTGAGTTACGATCATTGAAGAGTACAGTAGTTTGGTTGGACGTTGGTACAAGGTGATACCAGAATTTCCTGGGTGATCTGTTTTAACTAAAAACGTCCATTTTAGGTTCATAGAAAGGGCTTTCAGATATTAGATTTATTGTATCTTTGGTTGTCTTTGCACACAATAAAAGTGTCTTTTGGACATTTTCCAGACTTCGGGATGCTGAGAAAAAGTTTAAACTGTCTCAGGTCTGGAACGGGGTGGAATTGTTTTCCTATGGAATGTTTTTTTTTTTTTTTTTTAGGGAAAGGAGTTTATTTTTGAATAAACCTGGAAGTGACCAGGTTCTACTTATTGTGGAATGTCATCTTGTGTCTTCTACAAGTATCTCGTCGTGTAAAGCCCACACCACAAACATGGCAGCTGAATGCTTTCTCTCTCGTGTGCACGGTCATGTGTAGTGTAAGATGTCACTTCTGGATGAACTTCTTTCCACAGTCTTCACAAGGAAAACATCAAGATTCAGTGATAAGTTTATCTTTCAGACAAATTAACATGTGTTTCTTAAGATGGGACGTTTGGATGAATCTCATCGCACTTGTCACAGGCAAATAGACTCTGTCCTGTGTGGAGCAAGGCGTGCCAGTTTAGATTTTGACTAGAAAATGTTGCACTGCAGCAGAATGGTTTCTCTCCTTGTGGCTGGTCGCGTGAGCAACAAGATACACTACTTGCGTGATCTGAAGCGTTTATCGCAGCAGCTGCAAGCAATGGGTTTTTCATCTTTATGAATTAACATGTGTTGATTCAGATGACCCTGTGTGAAAAAAACTTTCCTCACACAGCCCACACTGGAATAGTTTCTCAACAGTGTGGTGCATCATGTGAAGTTTTACACTGGACAGATGGCTAAAGGCTTTCCCACATATATCACAAGCAAATGGTTTCTCTCCAGTGGAATTTTAATTGAGATAGAAATCTAAACATTTTACCACAAGAAAATGTTTTTTCTGTATTAAGTCGTGTGACGTTTTAGATCATACGGAAATCTAAACATTTTACCACAATCAACACAAGAAAGTGGTTTCTCTTCTGTATGAACTCTCATGTGGCATTTTAGTTGAGATGGAAATCTAAACGTTTTACCACAATCAACACAAGTGGTTTCTTTTCTGTACGAACTCTCATGTGGCATTTTAGTTTAGATGGAAATCTATACGTTTTACCACAATCAACACAAGAAAATGGTTTCTCTCCTATATGAAGTATTGTGTGGCCTTTTAGTCGAGATGGAAATCTAAACGTTTTACCACAATCATCACAAGTAAATGGTTTCTCTCACGTATGAACTCTCCTGTGGCATTTTAGTTGAGATGGAAATCTAAACATTTTATCACAATCAACACAAAAAAATGGTTTCTCTACTGTATGAACTCTCATGTGGAGTTTTAGTTGAGATGGAAATCTAAACGTTTTACCACAATCAACACAAGTAAATGGTTTCTCTTCTGTATGAACTCTCATGTGGAGTTTTAGTTGAGATATAAATCTAAACCTTTTACCACAATCAACACAAGTAAATGGTTTCTCTTCTGTATGAACTCTCATGTGGCATTTTAGTTGAGATGGAAATCTAAACGTTTTACCACAATCAACACAAGTAAATGGTTTCTCTTCTGTATGAACTCTCATGTGGCATTTTAGTTGAGATGGAAATCTAAACGTTTTACCACAATCAACACAAGTAAATGGTCTCTCTTCTGTATGAACTCTCATGTGGCATTTTAGTTGAGATGGAAATCTAAACGTTTTACCACAATCAACACAAGTAAATGGTTTCTCTCACGTAAGAACTCTCTTGTGGCATTTTAGTTGAGATGGAAATCTAAATGTTTTATCACAATCAACACAAGAAAATTGTTTCTCTCCTGTATGAACTCTCATGTGGCATTTTAGTTTAGATGGAAATCCAAACGTTTTATCACAATCAACACAAGTAAATGGTTTTTCTTCTGTATGAACTCTCATGTGGCATTTTAGTTGAGATGGAAATCTAAACGTTTTACCACAATCAACACAAGTAAATGGTTTCTCTCACGTATGAACTCTCATGTGGAGTTTTAGTTGAGATGGAAATCTAAACATTTTACCACAATCAACACAAGAAAATGGTTTCTCTCCTGTATGAACTATCATGTGGAGTTTTAGTTGAGATGGAAATCTAAACATTTTATCACAATCAACACAAGTAAATGGTTTCTCTTCTGTATGAACTCTCATTTGGCATTTTAGTTGAGATGGAAATCTAAACATTTTATCACAATCAACACAAGATAATGGTTTCTCTACTACTGTATGAACTCTCATGTGGAGTTTTAGTTGAGATGGAAATCTAAACGTTTTACCACAATCAACACAAGTAAATGGGTTCTCTCTTGTATGAACTCTCATGTGGCATTTTAGTTGGGATGGAAATCTAAACGTTTTACCACAATCAACACAAGAAAATGGTTTCTCTCTGTTTTTACATCTGGTCTCTACATTTTGAACCACCAAACTGGAAGGTCCTTCACCTGAATGCGTGCTCATGTGTTTCTGAAACAGTGGCTTGTTGGGGAATGATTCAAAACACTCCAGGCAGCTGAAGTTTTTTTTGGAACTTTTGCGTCCCAGTTTACTTTTTGCTATTAATTCAGAGGACAAAGGTTCCCTCCAATCATAATCTTCCTTTGCAGGCCCAGAAACGGACACAGTTTCCATCCAATAATCAGTCTCATCTTCACTGACTTCAGTCTCAGAAGAATCTGAAGCCCTTCTGTCGTTCTTCGTCAGTAAAATATTATTTGGATCATAGTTTCTGTGTGATTCTGGTTCTCCACAGACCTCTCTATTAGTTTGTGTCTCTCTGTCGTCTTCAGCTTGGATTCGATGAAGCTGTGATACCTCAGGCATGTCATCGTTTTCACTCCACACTGCGAGCTGCTCTCCCTCCTGATTGATCCACAGCTCGTCCTCTTCCTTCTTTATTTGAACAATTTCTACGTCATGCTGGTCTAAACTGGAGCTCCATAGATGAAGGTCCTCCTCTTTTTTAATCACCAACAACTGCTGGTCCTCTGCAGGAGACACACAAACATCATGGTAACATCATAGATTAACCTGAACTACTCAATACTTAAACTATGAGTTTTTTTTTAAACGAGCTAAAAGGTTCTATAAACCTGGATCTCTACTTTTCACAGAAAGTTAAACTACAGGGTAGATGAAGATAATTGTAACAGTTTGCTGAGTTTGCAGTCCAAACAAAACTGGTTGTGCCTCTTCTAGTTAGCAGCCAGAACAATACACATTCTAGCACACCTGTGATGAATCAATGCAACAACAATACTGTACTTAAGCAGCAAAACTGTAGCAATACAATTCTCTAGTGGTGTCCAGATACCAATACTGATATCAGTATAGGGCCAGATACCAGCCTCAAAAACTTTACTGTACTATAAAACCACCCTGATTATTTGGACTAACACCACTTTTATACTTTGTGACATTTCCTCTTCCATTTTGCAAGTACAGGTCCTGGTCATAAAATCAGAATATCATAAAAAAAGTTGATTTATTTCAGTAATTCCATTCAAAAAGTAAAATTTGTATATAATCATCCATTATACACAGACAGCAGTGCTGGGCAGCGCTAATCCAAAAATTAGTTCCGCTATTTCTAAAGCGCTTATTAATTTATTTAGGTCCGCAATTTCAAAAGCGCTTATGTCTTAGGAAAACTCGCGGAAGCTAATTTTAAAAGCGCTAAAGTGCAAATGGCGAACTACTTTTTTAAATCCAGCAGATTTGACCATTTCGTGAAACAGTTAAGCTCAGGAACCCTTGTGCTATAAAGTCAGCTAAGAAATATATTTTTAAAGCGTTTATTTAGCTACATTTAAAGAAATAAAGCCGTCCCACCCGCGCGCATGAAATGGCAAACTACTTTTTTAAATCCAGCAGATTTGACTATTTCGTGAAACAGTTAAGCTCAGGAACCCTTGTGCTATAAAGTCAGCTAAGAAATAGGGGTGGGCGATATGGCTCAAAAATTATATTGTGATATTTCAGAGCATTATCACGATGGGGAGACATTTGATCCTCTGTTCCTGCAGTAAGAGCAGTGGGGAGAGAAGCTATGAGACGCGACTTGTTCGTTTTTAGCATTTTAGCTAGCTACTTGCACGCAGACTGGTGGAGAGGAGGAGCGCAGTTCAGTTTGTTCGTTTGAAGCGCTCTGTTGTTAAGGGGCAGGGCGCCCTGAAGTATTACGTCATGAAATTTGCATATCATGATATAACTTTTTTGCCCGGGCAAGCTTTTTATACCGGTAAAACCGGTAACGATATGATATGGCCCAGCTCTACTAAGAAATATATATTTTTAAGCATTTATTTTGCTAAATTTAACCCTTGTGTTGTCCTGCGGGTCAAAAGTGACCCGCTACCATGTTTAGCTATAGAAAAAATACCTTAAACTATATTTTTCCAACTTGAAATTTTATGACTTTTCCTAAAGTGACCCCATCATTACAAAAAGTGATACTTTGTTTTTGTCTAGGTTTCCATGTGGGCTGTACACCACTAGGGTCCAAAGATCGTCCTATGGGTCATTTTTGACCCGTGAATTATAAAGGCATTTAAACACCAGAAAAAAGTTCAAAGGCCACACACAAACTCTCTCTAACACACACACACACCCCCCCCACACACACACACACACATCAAAGACACTAGAACTTGCATTTGACCTGCACCTGCACTCTTGATCTGCAGCTAACCCCTCACATCACACAAGCTGCCAAGCAAAACAAAAAAACAAACTAAGAAATAGCCATTGTGGAAGCTGTTCAGAGAGCTGAATCTTGTCCTGATCCACCTGAGGCTGCAGCTGGGTCAGTCAAAAGAAAAAGGTGCCAGTTCTGCCCCTGGAAGAAGGACTGCAAGACAAAAGCTGTGTGCTGCACATGTGAGAAACACATCTGCAAAGCCCATTCTCACGTTCACACATACTGTCCTACATGTGATAAATATAGTAGAAGTTGAAAATTGTTCACAAAATCAAGCAACATTTTGTTTTTTTGTTGTGTTATGAGAGAAGTATTTTTATAATTCACTTCCTAAAAAATATTTAATTTAAAGTTCAATAAAGCTGCTTTATTTTGGGTCTTTGGTAGTGCGGGTCATTTTTGACCCGTAGGACAAGGGGAGTAAACAGAATGTTAAGATCGCACAAAAGCCGTCCCACCCGCACGCATGAAATGGCGAACTACTTTTTTAAATCCAGCAGATTTGACCATTTCGTGAAACAGTTAAGCTCAGAAAAACCTTGTGCTATAAAGTCAGCTAAGAAATATATATTTTTCTCAGCAAAGAAATAATTGTTTTTACTGTGTTTTCTTGTAAAGTAAGTCCTTCGTGCGGGCTCACTTCTGTGGCCGCCATTTTGAGCAGGGCAAATGAGGGCTGACGCGTCGCGTAGCGGTGACGCATAACAGGTAATAGCCAATAGGGCCCCTTAGGGTGGGCCCCGCTCTTAAATCAACCGGACGACTGCTCACGGACCACATCCGGCGCTGACCGGACGTGGTCCGTGAGCAGTCGTCCGGTTGATTTAAGAGCCCGTAAATAAGTTTTTTCATTTTTACTGATAGATAATTAGTTATTAGCAGTACTGCATTTTAAATAGAAATAGCGCAAATCCGCTTATGAATTATAAAAACTAGTAAATCCGCTATAGCGCTAACAAATTGTTTAGGTCCGCTATTAGCGGATTAGCGCTTTAGCGGGCTGGTGCCCACCACTGACAGACAGATATACAGTATTTCAAATGTTTATTTATTTTAATGTTGATTATAACTGACAACTAATTACCCCAAATTCAGTATCTCAGAAAATTGGAATATTGTGAAAAGGTTCAATATTGAAGACACCTGGTGCCACACACTAATCAGTTAATTAACTCAAAACAAATGCCTTTAAATGGTCTCTCAGTCTAGTTCTGTAGGCTACACAATCATGGGGAAGACTGATGACTTGACAGTTGTCCAAAAGATGACCACTGACTAGTGATGAGCAAATGAAGCTTTTATGAAGCATTGAAGCAGTTGGGCCAAATGTTTAAAAATAAGTTCATTTGTTGAAGCTTCAGTTACAGTGACCTCTTGTGGCAGTTTGCAATGCTGCTGTCACATTAGGCATTATGTTTTTGGCGGCACACACCAAATAAGTTCAATGACTTGTATTAAAGAAACTACTTTACTGTGGTTAAAAAAAACTGATATTTTTAACTCATCAACTTTCTGTGTTATCTGGTTTGAAAATGTATTTATGCTTACGTTCTCAAATAAAGACTTATACATGTTGATTTTGTAAATTTGAACTGATTTTTTTTTTAAAGGGAGCAGATATGATAAGATTTTTTTCTTCTTCCGCTTCCTTTCATTTTAGATTTGTTTTTTTTTGTTTTTTTTTCTTGTTTTTCATTATTGTGAATTGTAATTTCAACTTCTTGCTTCAAATCTGAAATGAATGAATAAATAAAAGTAAAAAAGTAAAGTACAGTAATGTGCACTGAAGAGGTTTAATAAAAATGTTGCAATGACATTGTGCTTGTGTCACTGTGGCAGAGTCAGAGTCTCTATCATTCTTGAAAATAACAATGAAATGACATTTCCAGCATCTCATGGTGTTGCAGTGCCTAATCATAGAGGAGGTATATTGCCATGATGCTTCAGTTCGGTTCAAAAACGTTCAATACAAAAATAACTGGACTTTATTTGTAACAATTAAAGTCCAGTTGTTTTTGTATTGAACATTTTTGAATTGATCATGTCCTGCATGACTGAGAATCTTCACCAGCACTTTCAGTTCAGTTGTACACACCAAACACTGCACCTGTAGAAAAAGACTAATGTAAATAAAAATTTAATTTGAGCCCATACTGGCTTATGACTATTAAAATCAAATTATCATTTTACTGTAATTATATTAAATACATGAGTTAAATGGGTTGGATAATATCTTCACAGCTGAACATTACTATAACTTTGTTGACATATTTAAATGCCAAAACCACCTTATCATGAGCAAGCAGAATGAAGTGTTCCCACATGTAGTGGACATGACCTTGGTCGACTAAGATGCAGGATTACACCTTCGTCTCTTTGAACTGTCCCAATGATACCTTTTTACTGATCCTTTCAGTAAACAGACAGTAACACTTTTATTACATTTAGTTTGAATCTAATAACATGATCACTCACAAAGAGACAATTTCTACTCTTTAATTTTATTCTAATGTAATCAAAAGAATAACATTTTGTCATTTTCATGATATGTGCTATTATACTGTGTTACTCCATATAACGGTGTCAGAGTTGAATAATATGTCAAACTGACTTGCTCAGTTTTGTTTTAAAATGAGAAACAGCTAAATCTCTAACTAGCGTCTGTATGTCTCTCATTTCCAGACACTTCCCCTCAGGAAGGAGGTTGAGGAGCATCAAATGTAGAACCACTAGACTGAGGAACAACTTCTACCCTGAGGCTGTTAGACTCATGAATAAATAAATGATAAGAATAATCACTGCAAAATATCACATCATGCCGATGCTGATCTGTTTCTTGTTGCTGTGTTCATTTGTGACCATCTGCTCATACAGACTCATGTTCGTGCTGCTGTTTGTAATGATGTTTTTCTATTACATTGATGCTCAGTGTATTTTTAGCTGATGCTTTTCTTAGTTCATATCCTAGATGTTATTACTGTTCTTCTCTTACATTTTTTATTGTTGGATGTAACTGGGACCCTGTGTACATAATCTCGTTTCATCCCATGTACCACATGCGGTGCAAATGACAATAAAGATTCTCTGACTCTCTCTTTCTCTAAACAATCCTCCTTGTTTTCTAAACAGACTCCCTGTTAACCTTGAATGTCTCAGCCTCTCTTTCAGTCCCTCTCCTGGTTCACCAACCAATCAGGGACTGAGTGTCTAATGCCAAGACTTCTAAAAAAAGTGTTTTACTCGTAACGCTTCAGTCTTGGAAAGAGAACTAAGCCATGAAGTCTCTCTCCTAACAGCTGCATGGACGTGTGGTCATTGAGTCAAAGACCCCGTCTTCAGCTAAAAACTTATAGCATGCCAGCTATAAGTCTAAGTAGCCTCATAGCTACAACTTTGAATGAACTTTCCTCTTGAGGAAATTTATTCTGAAAGCCAACTCCAGGAACAGTATTACTCTGGGCCGGCAAAGCGAACCTCAGTAGACGCTGAAGAAAAACATCCTGCGGACCAGATTGGATGTAATTTGGACTGATCACCCTTCTTATGTGTAAGAGCTGGCCGCCTCTGACCAAAGTGAGGACAATCATCTTGCCAAGGTAAAGGAGTCATGTTATTTACTGAAGCTGACCTGGGTCCAGTGGAGCCGGAGACCGGAGAATATGCCAATGTTTCTGGTTAACTCACATTCCCAGATAACTCTTTAAACAGTCCTTCAGTTCCCTTCCCCTCCATTTATCTTTGGTCTTTCTCTTCTTCTCTTAAACTCTCCTATTTTAAGATGGTGACTATTAAGAATAGGAGCCTTCAGATATATAAGTAATATTTGACACCACATTACTTATGTCTGTTGTTTATTTTTAATCTGCTGACGTTAAATTGGTAATAAATTAATGATCAATCAAAAGTGTACATAATGTTGAATTTCAGAGTCAGAGTCAGAGTCAGAGAGTCTTTATTGTCATTTGCACCGCATGTGGTACATGTGATGAAAACGAGATTATGTACACGGGGTCCCAGTTACATCCAACAACAAATGCAAGAGAAAAACAGTAATAACATCTAGAATTAACTAAGAAAAACATCAACTAGTAATACACTAAGCCTAATATAGTGGGAATAAACAGCAGCACGAACATGAGTTTGTATGAGCAGATGGTCACAGATGAACACAGATGAACACAGCAACAAGAAAACAGATCAGCATCAGCACAATGTGATATTTTGCAGTGTTTATTTTTTATTTTATTTTTATTTATTCATGAGTCTAACAGCCTCAGGGTAGAAGCTGTTCCTCAGTCTAGTGGTTCTACATTTGATGCTCCTCAACCTCCGTCCTGAGGGGAGTGGGGCAAAGAGTGAGTGTGCTGGGTGAGTGAGGTCTTTCATGATGCAGGTGGCTCTTTTCCTGCATCTGGAGGTGTAAATGTCTGTGATGGTGGGGAGACTGACTCCAACAGACTTCTGTGCAGCCTTCACCACTCTCTGCAGAGCTTTCCTCTCTTCAACTGTGCAGCCTCCATGCCACACGTTGATGCTGGAGCACAGGATGCTCTCCACTGCACACCTGTAGAAGGAGGTGAGAACTGGGCTGCTCAGACCAGCTCGTCTCAGCCGTCTGAGGAAGTAGAGTCTCTGATGACCTTTCTTGATCAGGCTGGTGGTGTTGTTGCTCCAGCTGAGGTTATCATTCATGTGTACACCCAAGTATTTGTAGCTGGAGACCACTTCCACTGCAGACCCACCTATTTTCAGTGGGGCGTGGGTGTGTTTGTTCCTTCTGAAGTCCACAATCATCTCCTTTGTCTTCTTCACATTCATGTGAAGATTATTCTCTTTGCACCAGCTCTCCAGGTGTTCCACCTCCTGTCTGTAGCTGGACTCATCATTGTTTGTGATGCATCCCACCACCGCTGTATCATCTGCAAACTTAACAATATGACAGCCTGGAAGTGTGGCTGTACAATCATATGTGAGCAGAGTGAACAGAAGGGGGCTCAGCACACATCCCTGAGGAGAGCCAGTGCTGAGGGTTATGGTGGAGGAGGAGAAGTTGTGGATCTTCACGGACTGTGGTCTGTCTGTTAAGAAGTCTAGTACCCAGTTACAAATAGAGGGGCTTAGTCCAAGTGTAGATAGTTTGTCTATCAGAGTTTGGGGGATCATGGTGTTGAAGGCAGATGTGAAGTCCACAAAGAGCAGACGCACGTATGAATTTCATGATTTGTTAATTAATAAATGGTTTATCTCTGATATGCCAACTTTAATTAACGTTTCTTTGACACTTTATGTTCCTCTGGTCATTCTTTCATCAAAAAGATCACAGAAATGCTAAGTTTAATTCATACAAAAAGAAAAGAACCCGTGGATTACTATTCGTTCTGAATAAGTACCGGTAATTAATTAAGGTAAAGTGTGTCAGTTTAATACTGACCCATACCCTACACACATGTTAGAACAACCTCTTTTCTTGGCTGGCTCCAGAATGACTCAATTTCAACTATATCAACAACACAACAACAAAAACACACCTACTCTCGCAACACATTGCAAACATTTTAGAGCTGTTTTATAGTGTTGAGCGCTCTCCTTTCAAAACGGTCTCAACATGTCACCTGTCATAATCGAGACGAGGCAGTGCCAGGGAATCAGCTGATTGGACCTCGAACCAGTCAAGTGATTCATTCCAACAATGAAACAGTTTGTGTTTTGGACATCACGTGACTTCTTTCGCACCAAAACAGGCTCCGAAGCAGTGGTCCGATTAATTTTACTGCAGGGTTCGAATAATGTTTTGAAGCTTTTAAAACACCTTGCACAAGGAGGGCCAGACACAAACGTTCATTGCTAAAGATGATGGCTGTTCATAGACAAAAAAAATTCCTAAGTTCCAGCATGTTCCAGAAATCGCAGACCCCACCTTTAACTTATTATTTTTATATATGATTGTTTCTGTTCAGTGCCCTGAGACAACTTCTGTTGTGACTTGGAGCTATACAGTATGAATAAACTGGACTGAATTGAATTGACGTCTTTTTAACTCCGCCTAAAAAAAGAATCGGAATCGAAACGATGAATCGGAACAGGAATTGCTCAAATTCAAACGATGCCCAACCCTATACCTGGTGCATGTTGTTGGTCTGTGGGATGAATCCATAGGTTCATGTTGTAGAAAGAGGCCCTGACAGAAAGCTTTCAGTCCAGACTGCAGCTCAACACAACAGGACGACTGCACAAAAGTTCAAGTCTTTAATGTAATATAGGTGGTGGCCATTAAAGGTAAAAAGTTTTTTTGTTACATTTTTCATATTCAACCAATTACTGGACTTTGTGAAATCAGTAGAAATGTTCCAACAAATGCTTCTATTTTTTTCTATAATTTTCATTTTGAACATAAATGCACTACTAACACTAGACTGAGGAACAGCTTCTACCCTGAGGCTGTTAGACTCATGAATAAATAAAAATAAAATAAAAAATAAACACTGAAAAATATCACATCATGCTGATGCTGATCTGTTTTCTTGTTGCTGTGTTCATCTGTGTTCATCTGTGACCATCTGCTCATACAAACTCATGTTCGTGCTGCTGTTTATTCCCACTATATTAGGCTTAGTGTATTACTAGTTGATGTTTTTCTTAGTTAGTTCTCGATGTTATTACTGTTTTTCTCTTTCATTTGTTGTTGGATGTAACTGGGACCTCGTGTACATAATCTCGTTTTCATCTCATGTACCACATGCGGTGCAAATGACAATAAAGACTCTCTGACTCTCTCTGACTCTGATTTATATACCCATCTACATATATCTACATATACATCCCTGCATCCATTTGTGTGTGGTTGTGAGCATGCATAAGTGAATAAGGTTCCTCCAATAGAACATTTAGTAGCGATTGTGAAGCATCAGAGATCCGTCCCCCCAAAGCCCGAGACAGACGAAGGGGCGATCAAAGCCCAAGACCCCAGGAAGGACCCCGAGCCCAGAGTCCCCAGGACCACCCGAACAGGACGAGCCACTCGTCCACTCCCCAGATCCGACCAAGGGGAAGAACCGGACGAACCCCACCAGGGACCACACACAATGACCCCCCGGGGTCAACAGCGACAAACGACTTGAAATGATTTCATTGTATTTTAGGATGCTGCTGATACACACAAACCTACGGACACATGGAATAATCATGAAGACGGGTTCTCAATGGGAGCTGATGTTGAACATGGATGACAACACGTTTGTGCGTCATTTCAGAATCAACAACACCCACTTCACATCTGTAATGATGCAGCTGCAGGAAAAAGGCATAAGGAAGGAGCACTGTCAAGGTGCAGCACCAGTCCCTGTAGAAAAGAAGGTCCTGTTCCTGTGGTACATGGCCAACCAGAACAGCTTCAGGGAGATGTCTGACAAATTTGATGTCTCACAGTCCTCAGCACACAGGATCATCATGGAAGTACTGAAGGCCATTTGCACACTGGGACACACCTTCATCTCCTGGCCTAACGCATGTGAGAAAGCGTTATCTGCTGCTGCCTTTCACCGTATACGTTACTGTGATGTGTGGATGCTGTACTTGTATTAGCTTGTCATAAATTGTCAAAAAATGTTCTAGTGTTATGATTAAATGTGTTTATCTGACATGCCACTCTCTCGCTGTCATTTATATGAGTGTGGATAAACCACGCCAAAAACATAAGCTGGTATAGGTAAACACACTTTTTACAGCTACAAAAACATGCTTCAAAAACCAGCTGCAAAACTTAGTTTCCCACAACAAAAACACCTGATTAAAAGTTTCAAAGTATCTGAGAAGTCGGGAAAGAAATTATCTCAAGTTCAAAGACAGACATAATATGTACTTGATTTTAACAATTTTAATTATAGATCAATTAGGACAACTGTGTAAAACCTTTTTTTAAATACAAACTGCTGTAAAACACTTTGTTCGAATGTCAGGAATAGACAGAAGATGTGTGAAATGCATGAAGTACAGGAAAGGCTAAAACAAATAGCACTAGTTTATCTGCAAGTACTGTACATCGGTTTCCAACAACATTAATGAAAAACTATTCAGTGCATCATGACAAATTGTCGTGTTTTTATACCAGAGGTGTTCCTCTTTTACAATGAATTTACTTTTATTCTAAATAGTTTCTTTTCATTACCTCCTTTCCTTTATTCTAATGAAAAACCACGCTTATTGTGAAGTAAGACAGAAGAATTTGTGCATTTGTTATTTCAAATTGTTTTTAATAAAGTACTGTTTGACAACAAGGCACAGGTACAATTTGAGGTAGGTCTGAGGTCTCGGTAAAATGAGATACCAGCTAAAACTAAATCAAAATTACTAACTACAAAAAAAATCATAATTAGGAATGTTGGACCCATAAAGACACTTCCAGTAGCAGCTGGCACATGCAGAGAATACAAAGTGACAGTTTTGTGCAAATTAAATAATGTTCCTCCTGAACATTCTTTTGTGCAACAAACGGGGTTAGAACTTGTGGGGGGGGCTGCTCTCCTCTGAGCTCTGCACATTGGACTCCTCTGAAAAGCAGAAATCAGAAGTCATTTTAATACACATACAAGTTCATTGTTTACAGTGAGTACTACTTGTAATCCGCTCATTCTCAATCAGTTCATCTGGACAATTTCTTTTTAGTAGAAACGTTTCACCCTCACTCCAGAGGGCTTCGTCAGTCAGAGCAGTCCAAAGCAAACTGAAGCTACCCCACCAAGTAAACAACTTAAGTGGACCAACCAGTTTGCTGTAGCCAAGATGGTTTCTGGGGGCTTGTCCCTCGTCGACTCCTCCCAGGCAGGCAGACATGTCCAAAGTGGTTCAAGACCAGAAAGTTCATTCTCAATAGTCCAGGTATCAAATCCGCTCATTCTCAATCAGTTCATCTGGACAATTTCTTTTTAGTAGAAACGTTTCACCCTCACTCCAGAGGGCTTCGTCAGTCAGAGCAGTAAAGCAAACTGGTTGGTCCACTTAAGTTGTTTACTTGGTGGGGTAGCTTCAGTTTGCTTTGGACTGCTCTGACTGACGAAGCCCTCTGGAGTGAGGGTGAAACGTTTCTACTAAAAAGAAATTGTCCAGATGAACTGATTGAGAATGAGCGGATTTGATACCTGGACTATTGAGAATGAACTTTCTACTACTTGTAATGCTGTTCCTATTGCTGTCTTACCTGTTGTAGAGTCGTTGAGTTGCACTAACTGACGTGTACAGTTAGATTTTCATCCATAAAATATGTCAAGGAGTCACCATTCCTCTGGAACAAGGGACCAAGGAAACGGGTTTGTCTGTTTGGGTCCAGGAACATCTTCGCATCCATGTCCACATAAACTGCAAAGAAATATACACATGGTTAACAACAAATCACATCATAGCAGTAACTCACAAAACTAACCCACAATAATAAATAAGCTCGATTTTCACTGTCTCACACACACCAACACACACACACAGACACACACAGCTGTGGATGGACAGGATGGTTTGGGTTTCAAGTTTTGCATTTTTTTTAAACTAAATAATTGATTATGTTAAACTGGATTCCCACCCTGACAAGCCAAGATAAATATTGATAGACATTTTAAAAACAGTTTATGGTGCAAAACATTAGTTTACTAGCTAAAAACACGTGTCAAGGTGAACAAAAACAACAAGGTTGCAGGTCTCCTACGCAGCTACATCATCAACACGGCAACAATCACGTTCAACGCTCTTTAGAAAACACAAACAGCTTAGAAACACCCTCTAATTATTAGGCGACTTATTGTATAATAATCACTGTAAAGTACGAAATGTGTTACTGAGTTAATGATAAACAATGAACGCTGAACAGCTAAAACGAGTACTGTGCTAAACGACAACAATGCCGCCTCACACCCGTTTAGCGTGCCGTTGTCGAGGCACAGCGGCTGTTTAAACATATCATTATCGTTACTGTAAAGAACTACAATGCCTGAATGCGTTAATGTGAAGTTACGGTTGAGTAAACCACAAAGAACTGCGAAAAAGAGTAAAAAGTAACTCTTTCACTCACTGTTGATGCGAGGAGCAGCCATCTTGAAACGATGATCTCGGAGATCTCGTGTGCCGTGCGGCTACACAGAGTTCACGAGTTGTAATTACGACCTGAGGGGGCGTTCCAGTTCATATTTACTGCTCGGAAACACGTAATTACGACCTCCGAGGACCATTGGAACGCAGTATCAGTCAGGAATGGTAATATAATAATATAAGCATTAGATAACAGCTAGCATTAGCATGTTAGCTCCAAAAACAAACTCACCAGTTGCCACTTTTAGAATAAACAGTCAGCTGAAGGCTTTTTTCACAAACAGCCATCTAAAATTTGAGAGACATATCAGTCAGAAATACAAATAGACAGTAGATAAAGGGCGTTCAATGTTTTAAAACATACCTGAGCAAGCCTGTTTGAGTCACTGACTGCACGGCTAATTTTCCAGACAAAAAATAAATAAATAAACGGCCGGAAACACACGATCGGTAGGTAGAGCTCACGTTGCACATTTCCAGGGCTGTGAAAACTGCGCCCAGCATCTTCCCATTTTTTGTAACGTTGTGGAATAACTGCGCATGCACCATTTATAATGAGAGTTATGGATAAGATCCTTGCGCCCCAAAACAAGAAATACGTCACCAATCAGAAAATGTTTTTTGAAACAAACAATATAACTCATCATTACTCATAAAATATTTATCCTACACAACTAAAAACATAAATGCATATATTTCGAAATATTTTTTATTATTATTTCATTTTTTTTTTTTTTAAGTCTTCAATGTAAAATGGTCCAGAAGTTCCTAGTGGGGCGGCGCCCTAGCGCCCCCTATTGGCCGGCTGCCCCTGCTACAGGTACATCTAAAAAAATAGAATATCAAAAAAAGTTCAGTTTTTTTGTCATTCACTTCAGAAAGTGTAACTTATATTATATAATATTAGATAATATACATATTGCATATTCTACCGACAAGTGGACTTTGCTATGAGAGGAACAAGGACGCTGGATAAGGTTTACACAAACATTTCCTGTGCATATCCCACCTCATCCCCACCACATCTCTTTAATGCTGATTCCAGCTTACAGAGTGCTCGTCAGGTGCACCAAACAACTAAAACAGGTGAAAACCTGGCCAGAAGGATCCATCTCTGCTCTTTAGGACTGTTTGAGTGCACTGACTGGGACAGGCTTACTTTGGCTGCAAAATATGTCCGTTTTACTGATCTAGAGGAGTACACAACTCCAATGATCTGCTACATCAGCAAATGCATTGATGACATTGCCACCACTAGAACCATCACTACCAGATCCTACCAAAAACTGTGGATGACTCCAGAGGTGCATGCACTTCTGAGAGCAAGAGACTCCGCTTTCAAAGGAGGTGATCAGTCGGCTCTGAGGACAGCGAGGGCCAAGATGTCTTGGGGAATCCGAGAAGCAAAGCACGCACATAGCCAGAACATCCACAGCCACTTCCAGAACAGTGGTTACACATTGCATATGTGGCAGGGCATCCAGGCCATCACTAACTACAGGACTACACTTCCCGCCTGTGACAGAAATGCCCCGCTTCCAGATAACTCAAGTTTTATGCTCAGTTTGATGTACACAGAACACAGTGTAGAGGAAGACCATCCATCATTGCGACGTCCAGGTGCTTCATCTGACCACAGCGGATGTGAGGAAAACTCTATGCAGAGTCAACCCACAGAAGACTGCCTGACCACACAGTATTCCTGGCAGAGTGCTCAAAGAATGTGCAGACCAAATAGCAGGTGTTCTCACAGAGATATTTATTCAGCCTTTATTTAGCATCATTAGCAGCTTAGATCTCTTTGAGCAGCACCATCATTCCAACATGCTTCAAGATGACCACCATCATTCTTGTGTCATTCATCAGTGTCATGCTTCAACGACTACTGAAAGGGGAGAGGGCGGGCCCCAGAAACCATATTAACCCCAGCAAACTTTTTTTGTTTTTTCCATTACGGGAATGTGCTGCTTGTGGGACTCATTTTGTCTGTGGCTCCTTGGACTGATGAAAAATGTGCTGCTTGTGGGACTTATATTGTTTGCAGCTCCTTGGACTGATGAAGTCCTTTGGGTGAAGGACGAAACATCTCAGCCCAAAAAGAAACTGTCCATATGTCTCTAGTCTTGTCTCTTAATTACTTGTTTGGATTGAAATGTTTAGATTAGGTTAGATGTATTTTTGTATTTATTATAGGTCTGTTTGTAGTTTTTGTTCTGTTGTGTATCTGCACTGTGTTGTATTGTTTTGCACTTTATGATCTGTGTTGCACCGTGATCCTGAAGGAATACTGTTTCAATTCAGTACATATTGGAATTAGGCTGAAATGACAATAAAAACTCTCTGGCTCTGACTCTGATATAGATTCATTACACATAGGGACATTCATTCAACCTTTATTTAGACAGATAAGTCAGATATTTCAAGCCTTTATTTCTGTCATTTATGGGGGAGTGGTGGCACAGAGGTTAGAGACGGTGGACCTTTGATCGGAAGATCGCCGGTTCAAGCCCCAGTACTGACAACATCAAAAATTGTGGGTGGACAAAGGAGAAAAAAAAGTTGAAACACCCACGCCTGCCTCCACCCTCATTCGCCCCACTCTGGGCCCCTGAGCAAGGCCCCCACCATCTGCTCCCTACAAGTCTCTCTTGAAAATTAGTTCTCGTGGCTCAATGAACCAACCTGGATAAATAAAGGGTAATTGAAAAAAAAAAAGATGATTATAGCTTACAAATAATGAAAAAAAACTTGAGTGTTTCGGGAAATTAGAATATTGTGATATGTTCAGATTTCATCTATGCTTTGAGGATGCTGATGAAGAAGAAAAGAGAGGGTGTTGTGGAAAAAGAGATTCCCAAAATTATCAGGTGTACACTTTTTTATATTAATTATAAAGCTTTGAAGAACAGTCACACCCACAGAAGATCAATGCATTTACATACAAAATTATCAGTGTTCTTGCTGCTTTTGTTTGGTGTATTATTTTTGCACTATCAGTGTTTAATGTATTCTTAATTTAGCATATTTCTTAGTTCATATCTTAGATCTTATTACTGTTTTTTTCTTTACAATTTATACTTTTGTTAGATGTAACTAGGACCATGTGTACACAATTTTGTTCCACCACATGTACCACATATGGTGTGAACGACAAATAAAGAAACTTTGACTTTATCAGTGACTTCACCTGTATGAGACTCTGACCCATTCTGGCATCACAAACGGAAAATATTAGTTTTTATAAGAACTCATATGTGGCCTGTCCCTCTCCTTCGCCTTGTCCTATAGACCATTTCAGAAATGAACCCAGCGGCTGAACACAGAGAGCTGCTGGAAGTAAACATTTCTCAAGGATTCTTACGGGGAATAATTACTGTGTCTACCACAACATTTAAATGTCTCCAACATAATAAAAGATGACTTCTCCACTACCTTTTTATGGATAGTCACAATAAGAATGATAGCAATGTAGAGGATCATGGAAACATTTAGTATAATTTACATTAATAGTAAAATAGCAGAAACGTTCATAGTCTAAACTAATGTCATATGATATTAGCATGGTGCATGCATTAATATATATATATA
>JBBPBX010030474.1:0-33123 GCA_038048925.1 Garcialebias charrua
TATATATATATATATATATATATATATATATATATACAGTATATACAACAATATAAAAAAAACTGACAAAACGTTTAAAACAGAAGTACTAAAAATAAACCAGTGTGAAAATACTTTGTGTAAAATATCTTGGCCAAAAGTTTAAACAGAAGTATAGATTAAGTATACTTAGACTTTTAGTTTATTTTTAGTATAAGTCAAGTATTGTGTAAAATAAACTTGGCTAAGTATACTTTTGATAAGTACCTAAAAAGTAAACTGAAAGTATACTCTTATTTTTTTAGTTTAAAATTAGTGTACTTTAAGTATACTTGCATATACTACTTTTTGGACACACTAGTTCTAAATAAAGATTTTACAAACATTTACATTCCCTTCAGGGTTTAATAACTTTAAACAAATTTTAATTGAATATTTGGGGGGTAATTTTTTTTTTCAGTTTTATACATGACTTGTAAAATACTATGTTCAACCAAATCATAAAATTTTAATAATTTAAACTGATGAAATATTTGTTGGGTGACCATAGCACTTCCTACTAATAATTCTTGTAGCTCTTTAAAAACAAAACAAAAAAACAGGGTTTGTAATAGTTTTACATGCTTTTCCCCAAACTTCAATACAACAGATTAAATATGGAACAATCATTACATTATTCAATATATTCAAAACTTTGTCATTCAAAAACTATTTTACTTTATACAGTAATGCAATTGATTTTGTTATTTTTATTCTTAAGTAATTTCCATGAGATTTCTATGTCAGCTTCTTATAAATAACAACACCCAAAAGTTTTATTTAATTAACTATGAATTTCAATGCTGTAAATTTTAAAGATGTTTAAAGTTAAAACTATTAATATTGACACAGTTGAGAATTTTATGGCAAGAAAGTTCATGCTCAATAATCCACGTACCAAATCCAATAATTTTCAGTCGGGTCATCTGGACAGTTTCTTTTTATAGAAATTGGATGGAGGATGGAGGGTGAAACGTTTCTATAAAAAAGAAAGTGTCCAGATGACCCGACTGAGAATTATTGGGTTGAGAAGTTTATGTTTATTTGATGGTGATTTCCATCTTTTTGGAGGCTAAATACAAATACAAGGAGAACATTAATTTATTTGTATAGTTTATAGTTTTTTTTAGGCTTTTATATTGTTTATATCGATATCGAATTATATCGATATCGACCGAAATTAAGAACTATATCGTGATAAAAATTTTGGCCATATCGTCCAGCCCTAATATCTATATATATGGCTCTGGTTCCATGGCTCTGGTCTGGACCTGATGTTACCATGGTTACAGTCTGACGCTGCCTGCAGTAGCGCTCCATCGCCGCCAGAGGGCGCATCTCCACAAGGTTTCCATAGCCGTAGTTTGGAACGATTGAGAGCTGCATGAACCACGTGACCGCCTGTCAGCGAGTTCAAAGAGTGTCGGAACTCTCTCTCTCTAGGGCTCTGACTCACCCGGAAGACGGTGGCAGCGTTTCGCTTTGAAGTTGCTGCTGTCCGAACTGGGATTTTAGTTCCTCCACCTTTCTCTTTCTCAGCTGGCTTTTCGGTGGGAAGTCGATGTCGTATTTTCCATGAACAGTCCGAAATCTGATTGTTTTTGCTTGTATGTTTTGCTGCCTTCCTCCTTCGCGCCGTTGTTTTTCAGAAGCTGCATGAGCATGACCTAAAGCTCTCATCTGATTGGTTGCCGTGTATGTCAATCAAGTGACGGGATGTTTGATAGGCTAAAACTCAAGATTCAGTTGTCATTTGATTGGTTGCCCTGTATGTCAATCAAGTAACGGGATGTTTGATTGGCTGACAATTTTTTTATGTCACGTTGCGGGGAAAAAAAAAAAAGTCACGCTGCGATTGACCAGTAATGCGGTTGATCGCGATCGACGTAATGAGCAGGTCTGGTGTAGATGAATAAAACTGAGTATAGAGGGGTATAACTGAGTACACAGGAGTATAACAGAGTATAGAAGACTATAACTCTGTATGAGAGAACTATAACTTTGAATATAGATGAATAAAACAGTACAGGTGATCCCCGACTTACGAGCGAGTTCCGTTCCTGCTAGGTGCTCGTAAGACGAATCTCGTATGTTGGAACCCGAAACACGTGTCGCTCGTAAGTCCGGATTTTCGGACGCAAGTCGGAAAATTTATGCTAGCGCTACTACGAACACTCGTTTTTCAACAGTTCATAAACATGCTCAGAAACTTGTTTACAAACGGTTAGCTAACACACTTTCATCTAAAACTCATACCAGTGCTGTATTTTCTGTATGTTCTGTACAACTTTACTGTTCGTTAGTCAGCTCGTAAGTCCGGAACCTCGTATGTCGATGTGCTCATAAGTCGGGGGTCACCTGTATAGAGGAGTATAACTGAGTGCACAGGAATATAACAGAGTATAGAAGACAATAAGTCTGAGTACAGAACAGTATAACTCTGTATGAGAGAACTATAACTTTGAAGATGAGTAAAACTGAGTATAGAGGAGTATAACTGAGTGCACAGGAGTATAACTGAGTATAGAAGAGTATAACTCTGATTATGACTCTTTTAAAATAGTATAAATGAGTATAAAGCAGTCTACGCTGAGTATAGAGGAGTGTATCTCTAAGTGTAGAGTTGAATACGGTAATTACTTATAGAGGAGTATAACCTTTTGTATAGAAAAGTTTATCTGAGCATACAGTAGTATAACTCCAAGTACAGAGTAGTATATCTCTAAGTTTAAAATAGTAGAGCTCTGAGTATAAAGCAATATTTACTCTGAGTATAGAGTAAAACTAAGTGTAGAGGTGAATAATTACTTATAAAGGAGTATAACCTTCAGTATAGAGAAGTACATCTGAGTTTAGAGTAGTATAACTCTGAGTATTCATTCAACCTTTATTTAGACAGATAAGTCACATTGAGCCTATAAACTCATTTACAAGTGCACAGCGTAGTATATCTCTAAGTTTAAAATAGTAGAACTCTGAGTACAGAGTAGTATATTTCTAAGTTCAAAATAGTAGAACTCTTTGAGTATAAAGCAGTTTTAACCCAGAGTATAGAGGAGTATAAGTCTGTGTAGAAATAAAGAATAGTGTCAAACGTTGATTAAAAAAAAGTTTAACTGAGTACAGAGTAGTTTAACTCTCAGCTGCATAAATGTTGTCAAAGACCAGAAGAAAAGCTGACATCTTGTCTATTTTAACATCTCTTCATTGTCTTCTTGTGTGTTTTAGAATTAGAAAGTCTGTTTGTGGTCCTAGTCCTCCTCCTTTCAGACCTGGTTTTATGTTCTGAGCCCTCCAGATCCCTCAGGTCCTCTGGGAAAAGTTCTTCTGATTGGACCTAAAGTTAGAACCAGAACCCACAGTGAGGCGTCTCACCTGTGGACCTGAGCTCAGCTGAGTGTTGATCAGTCTGGCTTTTGAGTTAAAATATACATTCACAGCTATTTTAAATTGTTTGTGTTTCTGTTTGTTTGTTTGTTACACTTGTATGAAAGGTGCTTTCAAAATAAAGTTTGTCTGAGTTCGACTAAGATGAGGGTGCGGAGGAGGCCAAAGGACATGACTGTCCTTCAATGATTAAAAACAGACCATCTTGTTGAGACTCAGTTACAACCACATCAAATTTCAGCTCAATGTCTGCAAATTTTTGTGTGTGCGTCGGCCATCTTGAATCAGTTGATACCAAATGTTAACGAGTTGTAGACCTACATGTAATGATAACATTCTGATGGGGATAATTACAGATTTTTGCAGTTTTATCTGTTTTTAAACTAGATTCATCCACCTTCAGGGTCCTCTGACTGAACGATCGTGGAATTTATTATTTTCAGTCGTTTTCCTGCTTCTGCGTTTGAAACCCAAAATAAACAACCATTTCTGGCACACAATACCTCTGTAATAATAACCTGCGGAGTGGAAAAGTCATTTCACATCGTTAGACAAAAAGTTTCTGAGAAACACGGCGAGAGTTTTTAAAATAAATCTGATTTTAACAGCAGAAATAACGCCTCTCTCTACCTTTCGTGACCCTTTCTGACTGTCTGAGACGTATTTTCTGACTGCGAGGAGCTGATTGTAGCTGTAGGTGGACGGTTGTAATTATTTCCTCTGTGTCGGAATATTTAAACATAAAACCATTATATGTCGTCTGAATGATCCAGGTAATTAGCTCTTTAACCTCCTTTTGTATCGTAACTGCAATGCATTCTGGGCCATCAAACGCTAGGCCAGACTTTCCAAAGGGCTTATGGGGTAATTAGCCCCAAACTCTGAGGTTTACTGTAGTGGTGTGTGATACAGCAAATTTTGGTATCAATCTGATACCAAGTAAATGCAGGTCCAGCATCGCCGATATTGATACCGATACTGATGCATTTACGTTATTGCGGTGAATTTTGACAACACTTAAAGGGGACCACAGATGCAAAATTCACTTTTTAATGTTTTTTTTACTCAACTTTGGGTATTTACTTCATAAAAAAACAGTCCTTGTGCCAAAAAAATGCACCCAGTGGTTTATTTACTCTAAGTAGATTTATTTATTTTTGATAAATACACCTGGATTCACACTTCCTGCGGTTATTGACGTCACAACCCGCAGCCAATCACCTCAAACCTGAGTCCAGCCCCTCACCTAGCAACCCCTGGTTAGGCTCAACCCACTTCTGTATTAAACACATGACTGTTGTTTTTCATGATTTCATCTCATCTTTTGTTTATATGTTCTTAATTTCATGTGTACAGCACTTTGTTGCAGCTGTGGTTTTTTTTAAATGGCTTTATAAATAAAGTATAATTGTTATTTTTATGTTTTAGTTCAATTTTTAGTGTATTTGCGATCGCTCCCAACGCGCAGCCGGCAAAAATTAAACGAGCGGACTCCCGGCATAGGGACCGGCGGCAACGGGACACTGCTTCTGGCGGATGGAGCGGAGCTTCAATTGTACAGCCTCGTTGCAGCGTCCCAGCAGCCTCACAGCAGCGAGGACCTTCTCCTTATGGATTAATTTACGGGAGACACTTGGTGAACTTTGTGTTGTCTTGACTGGAACAGCGATAACTCCCAAAATCGCCGCGTGCAACGAGCGGAGCTGGCAAACACCGGAAGAGGAACAAGCTAACATTAGCATCGGATTCGGGAGGTCTAATGCTAAAAGGAGCAGCAAATTGCGGCGCGCTCAGACGGGTTTCGGTAAGTTATCTTAAGCTAGCACTAACAGTAAGTCAAATGAGTAATAAAAAAAGAGCTAATTTTAAAACAACAACACATTACAGATACTGGCTGTTACAGAGGGCGTAAACAGATCGTTGAAGGGCGTGGACTTCAGAACTTCTATCAGAAACCGGTCGTTCAAAACGAAAGTTAAAAATGGCAGAATTAAAAAGGGTATAATTGATTATCTAATAATTATTTTGTGCATTAAATTGAAGGAATAGGGTCTGGATATCCCACAGAAATACCATAAACATTTAAAAAACACATCTGAGGTCCCCTTTAAGTGTTTTGTGATTTTTTTTCCTTTAGATCATTTATTAGTTTAAACCCAGGATGGAATTAGGCAAAGTTTATAGGTAAATAAAAATGCTTTATTATATTAAAAGTTTTTTTTCCCTGAAAAAAATAGACCAGTAACAAAACAATTTTCCCCATACCTTGTGATGGCAAGTTTTTTTTTCCCCTTAAACAAAGTGCACAAAATGATCACTCAAGAATAAATTAAAACATTGTGTTCAGAAACTATGATAATTAAATAAAAAATATCATTGCACTACTTTTTTTAGATTTTTTAAAATCTTAAATAAACAAACTGTACCAAGTTATCACACCACAACAAATGCTTGCTTGTCTGGCGCCGCTGAGTCACATGACGACACAACATCAGAACACTGTGCGTTAGCCGTTTAACAGAGTACTGTACTCGAGTAATCGACACATCGATTCCTAGGACATCTATCGAGTTTTTAAATTTTACGTCTAGTATTTGTCGTGACATCATCACGTCGCAGTTACAGAACAGAAAATGAATCAACTTCCTGTTTGGAGCGCGTAGCGAACCGATGTTACACCATATTCTTTGACCATCGTATATTGTGACCGTAGGGGGCGGTGTTGCATGCACTGTTGCAGGTCACAGAATACACTGTAACACCGGGTCCAATCGACCGAACCAGAACCAGCTTCCTCTGACCTTGTTTCATAAACGAAAAGCAAAAAATATGAATCTCTAAACCTATTAAAAAACCTATAAACATAATTATCTCTAAAACTAAACCCAATGCGTAGCACCGCGGGCGGTGTTGCGTGGTGGTCGACCACCCCAATGTTTTTAGTTTTGTTTTTGACGTGCCGCACATTTCTTTCACTTTTGCATCTTAATAATAATAACTAATAGTTTTGGTTTTTCCAGTGACTTATTTGCACTATGATAAATGGTAGGAGCATAATATACTTTGTATGCTCCCAATGTTTTGTTAGTCTTTTTTTGTTGTTGTAAATAATAAATTACTTTTTTGTTTTGTTTAGTTTGATATTTTTTGCATCTTAAGATCCTATAACATCATCAACTACTCGAGTTCTACTCGAGCTTTATTATGTTAATGTCGAGTTTAAAAATTATGTACTCGTTCAACCCCTACTGTGCGTAGGGGCGGAGCAAAGTTGCCTGCTCTGTGCTGTGACAGGAGCGGCACTTAGTCGGCTTGCATCTTTGATGAAACAGCAGCTCTGCATACAGGAGAGAAACTGAAGCTAATGTATTGATCTCATTACACTGGTATTGATCAATATCGATACCAATTTTTGTATCGATATTAATCAATATTTGGATTGATTCGCCCACCACTAGTTTACGGGGCCCCAACACTTGAATACTGTATACCGGTAATCTGTTGGAGTCAACCCTGTCTTTTAGTAAAATATCTCATAAATTGGGAGTGTTCTTCTTGTGCGTCTGAGTTTGTTTGTGGCTCCTCGGATTGATGAAGTCCTTTGGATGAAGAATGAAATGTCTCACAAAAAAAAAAAAAAATGTCCAGATGACCTGATTTGTTGGATTTTTTTTAACCTGCATTATTAAGCATGAGCTTCAATATCACATAAAACTGTCACTAATCATTTGTAATTCGTTTACATTCAGAACATTCAGGATACCGAAAGTAGTTGTCCGAAGGTTCTGTAAAGACAAGAAAAACATCTGAGGATGAATGTTTTTGTCGTTCTGCAGCAGAGGCATTAATCTCCTTACCTCAGGTAGATTTTTCTTTTTTTACATTGAATATTTTTTAAAACAGGTGTTTTCTCCTGCAGGTGAAGTACAAGAAGGATTTTGAGGAGAGTAAAGGCCGAGGCTTCAGCATGATCTCCGACACACCAGAGATGCAGAGACTCAGGAGGACCCAGGAGCAGATCAGTACTGTATGTTCACTCAGAGTGTGTGTGTGTGTGTGTGAGGGTGTATTGGTCAGTGAGCTCAGGATGTATTTAACACAGAAACACAAAAATGTGAAGAGGAGCGTCTATTACAAGACTTACGGTAAGGGAACCGTTTTATTTGCTCCATTGCATCACAGAGGCTGTTTTATTTGTCATTTTTATCACAAAGATTGTTTCCTAAAGCCTGTTTTTATTGTTATTTATTCAGTTTTTTTTTCAGTACAGTGAATCAATAAAATCAGACACCAATAAGCGACGCCACTGTCTTTAAAAGCCAACTTCAGAGTTTATTTATATTTACAACTCTACAGTCATTGCATCCGTTTGAGTAGCCTGACTTTTAATGTTTTGTCATGTTCTCTTATGCACTTAATTTATATTTGCTGTTCTATTATTAGTGCATTTATTTTACTATTATATGTACAATAAATAACCATAAATGTAAAGTCCTGCAATGTGTGATTTTGTGTGTTTTGTGATGTGTTTGAGATAAACAAAATGTGTGAACAGACGATCCACCTGCGTGACCCTCAGCAGACGACCACGAGGTACGATGAAGTGTTTTTGATTTTTAAATACATTCTATCATAATTAGGGTTTTCAATGTTTAATTTTCTGTTTCACGCTTTAATTTCATGTATATATATAGATTAACTGAAATGCGTGAATATTCATTGGTCTGTGAGAGATTAAGAGTTCTTGGACAGAGAATGTGGAGAAACAATCAGACATTATTCAGGTCAAAAGAAACCCAGCTCACTTTCTGAGAAGACCTCAGGTTCAGAGGTCGCTTCTTCCCGCTACGATATTTTATCTAAGTTTTGTTAAATACATGTTTATTTAAATTAGGCAATTGTTTTATTTTGTTAAAAGAAAAATGCTTGATGGTCTAAAATATGAAATGTATCAGTGTTTTATATCAGCCATTGGCTGCCCTGATTTCTGAGATCTGTAGAAAAACACAATTCTGTCAAACTCTAGCGTAAGTCTGAAACAAAAATTATTTATTTAAAAACTAATGCATGTTGGTGGGTGATCAGTTAGCTACTACCATGATGTCTTACCTCAACGTCTAAAACTGAACGAGTTAAAAAAAATTGTGTCTGCTAATGTAGCTAGCTGTGGCAGCCATATTGAATCTAGTTGACTTAAACGTTAAGCATATCCAAATATTACTTTCTGAAAGACCACCACACCTGATGAGAACAGAGGAGCCTTGTTTGTGAATTAAGGCCGATCTACACTTGAGCGTCCTCACAATACGCCTATACGCAACGTATGTACGCTGTGGCAAAAGCGTAGCCCCGCGTAGCCCCTCAGGGCACGTACGCGCAAACGTTTTTTTTTTACATACGCATACGCGATGCGCGGTGTCTGAACATAAACTTCCCCGGCGCCGGACTGTTTTGTATGTTACACAAATGAAATAAATTCCCCTTCTTTATCGCTGATCGGGCCTTTTCTTTTGTTTTTTTGCCTAAAGTCAAGTAATCACTTCTTCCTCCGTTCACTCGATGATTGAAATGAATGAATTCAGGTCCTACCTGGGTGCGCGATGTTTAAATATCCCTGGTGGGCTGTGTGCTGCAGGAAAAGCACTCCCTGTTATTATTTTTATTTCTGAGAGAACTTTTTATAACATATATAGTAGAAACACCGCATCAGCGGTCTTCAGCGAGCTGCATGAGCTGAATCAGCTGACTGCTGAATCAGCTGACTGAAAGCTGTCAATCATTTCAGTAGGCGTGTCAGCAAGTGACCAATCAGCGAGCTCAGTTGAGTCCCCTCCGTGTGCAGCTGCTCATATTACAACAAGGAGAATGCGAGCGTTTGAAAGCTGATAGTTTCTGACATATGCTGAAGCATATCAGCAAAACACATGCGCACAAAATGCGCGCGTATGGTGGCGTAACAGAGGACGCTCAAGTGTAGATTGGCCTTTAGACCAACAAAGACTTTGACAGGTCCCTGCTATCAATGGGTGAAGTGTGACTTGTCATTTCACATACAGTAGGATGCGTGTGTGTTCTGTAAGCTCTGTTTTCACACACTGAACTTTGAATGGGTCACAGGTACGTGTTATCCCAAGTATGTGGGGGTGTTAGTTTCCAATTTATATATGTTGGTGCGTGTCAATGGCTTGTCCTGTTATAACTGCTCCCCCTCACTGTCTCCTAACTCAATTGATAAAGCTTTTCGGATGAGAAGCGAAACGTCTTGTTTGTTACAAATAAAGTCCAGTTGTTCTGTATTGAACGCCTTTTTTGATACTTTCTGAAAGTTTCTTTAAATCCACACAGTATTTTTTAAATAAAATATTTTGCTAACAGACTAATGAACACACCTACAGGACTTTACATGATCGCCCGCCCTTCTTAGGAGTGGGCGATCATGTAAAGTTTGTTTATTTCCGAACACGCTGTCCTGTTTCTAAATTTAATGAACATGTTGCATCACTGCTCCCGATAATCACCCCTAAATAGATTTTTTTACTCTTCTCTTTCTTTTTATAATACTTGCAGATGTTTGCCCTCTTTTACGGTTGTATTCTGCTTTTCTTCAGCTCGGCTGTAATTACAACACCAACACTTCACCTCTCGCTCCAACGCTGCCACGTTCTGCTGCCCACTCACTTTCACTTCAGCTCTGCTCAAGGTTGACCCGGTGGAGGAGGGAGGTGAGTGGGAGGCTGAATAACCTGGTTTCTCTCTGGCAAATGAAAACAAACCGATAAACTTTTAATTATTTCTCTTTTTCCTGCTGTTTTTAAACACAACAAACAGATATGAGGTTTTTAACACCTCCGGTTCTTTTTCAGCTGCATGTGAAACTGATCCATGCTGATGGAAACTGTAGTTCCAGGTTCGTCTCTCCTGTAGACCTGATGCATTATGGGATTTTAGAATAACGTTGAAATGTGTTTGTTTATCTGAGGAAATACTCTTCAAGCTGGAGTGTTTTGGGGTTGTGCTCAAGAATGGTAAAACGTTAAATTAAGATTTTTGGGAAATCCGCTTCACACTGAAGGAGGTTTCCTAAATTTGCCACGTTGTGGAGAGCGTAGCAAGGTCATTATTATTCATTATTAATATTATTAACCTTTATTTAAGCAGGCAAATCCCACTGAGACCACAGATCTCTTCTGCAAAGGAGGCCTAACATGGTCATTTTTGTATTTAAACTTATAGTTACTATTTTATGAAAGTCAGATGGCTATGACATACTTCACAAGACAGTTCTGTGAAATGGTCGCACAGATCAGTCCCTTTCTCCTCCCTCTTGTTGCTCATAAATCCGATGAAGCCAGCCACTTCACGCTTAGATGTGAGTTTTCAGAAACGAAGCGGGCCGAGCGGACCCAAAAGAGGCGTGAAGAACTCAGCTGCATGTGGAACGCGATGCTTTAAATATGTGTCAGCCGTCGCCCTTGTGTCATTTACTAAACTTAATTAACTCACTTCAGCTATCCTCTTTGTGGTTAGCTATGTTTTATACCAACTACAAAGTTGCAGTTGGTCATCATCAATATTCTCTCATAATAAATCTGTCTGTTGTTGTTTAATCCCACGAACGGGCAGTCACACACTATTGTCATCAAATAATCACATTACTGAGCCACTGCACAGCAGTTCATTTATTTTATTCATATAATAATAATGATAATACTTTATTTATAAAGCCCTTTAAAACAACCACAGGTGCAACAAAGTGTTGTACACATAAAATCAAGAAAATTTAAACACATAAAAAAATAAAATAGTTGTTAAAACATTAAGATCAGTAAGAACAATAAAAACAGTGCAGAGCAAAATTCAGTCTTTGCTAAAAGCCAGGGAGTAAAAATGTGTTTTTAGAAGAGATTTAAAAATGATGTACAGTATACTGTATGTCTAATATATCGATATGTCTGGCTCTGTTACCCCTCACTCAGCGACACAAAGGCTAGTGCGCTGTTGCCAACCCCCTCGCTGTCTCCGTCCGTTCAGAAGACTCACTGACGAGGCCAGAACACATCTCAGTCTCAGACTGAGGCATCCTGTGAAAATCCTAAAGTATCCCAGGGGTCTCCTTAGGGGTGGGCGATATGGCTCAAATATTATATTGTGATATTTTAGAGCATTCTGACGATAACGATAAATTTCGTGATATAACCCAAAAAAATAAAAAAATAAATCAAAGTTATTTATTTGACAAAATTAACTTAACATGTTGCTTTGCAGTATTATAAATACTGTATCAAATAAAATAAAAACAACAAGGGGTAATTTTACTGAAATTACTTTAATTAGTAAATTATTCAGTCTCCAAGTATAAAAACAAAAAATTAAAATAATCCTTCTGTTATTTAGATTGAAAAAGTCTGCACAAAATATAGATCAACAAAAACCACCACAAAAACTAAAGTGAAGGTGTAGTTTCCCAAAACAACTAAATAAATGAAGCTGATCTGTTGAGCATAAATGTAAACTACCGGTACAATAAAATATATGTTGTCTTTAAATGAGCTGTAACTTCCAGAACTTATGACAAGGCGTCTAGCTGACCCTGAAGCTTGTTGGTGTTTCAGCTTAATCTGTTCCTGCAGGAACATGTCATTCCTCTGATTCATTTTTTAAAAACTGATCTGTGTTTGATCACCTGCCTCTTGGGCCATGACGGACTGTGGAACTCAAGACAGTTGAGCTGCGCGTGTTTGTACCGACAGTTTGGAGCGGGGGAGACGTAGCCCGCTCCAGCAACTCAGAGCAGGGTGTGGGGAGGGAACGACAGTTGAACTGTCTGTACCTGCAGTTTAGAGCTGGATAGAGAGACAGCTGAGATGTACGTTGTTTGTTTTTAGCATTTTCGCAAGCTAGTATTGCACACAACTAATTAGCGTTACACCAGTACCGACGGGTGGAGGGGGGGTTGCGCAGTTTGGTTTGGTCGTTGGGCGCGCTCGGTTGTTAAGGGGGCGGGGCGCCCTGAAGTATTATGTCATGAAATTAGCATATCATGATATAATTCTTTTGTCCGGGCAAGCTTTTTTTTACTGGTATTATTGTGAACGATATTATATGGCCCAGCCCTGTCTACCGTTGGACATACCCAGAACACCTCTGGTGTCCAGGGAGCATCCTTACCAAATGCTTGAACCACCCTGTGGAGAAAACTAATTTAGACCGCCCATATCCACAGTCTGTGTCTTTGATTCTCCACCCAGAGTTCGTGACCACAGATTAGGGAAGGAACGTAGGTAAACAGAGAGCTTCTCCTTGCAGCTCAGTTCCCTCGTCACCACAAAGTCCACCTAGAAAATATTAGACAAAACAAATCTGAATCAGGAAGGCTTTGAAGCAACTTCCAAATAATTTAACTCCATCAACCATAATAGAACACATTAAATAATAATAATAATAATCTTGTCATCTGCGTATGTTTCCCATACACAGACGAAATTCGTCTCTGCATTTAACCCAACCACCTACCAGGCGGTGCAGTGAGCAGCCATAGAAGGCGCTCGGGGAGCTGGAGAAATAGGTGTGCACTCATAGACACCCCAAGATGTGTAGTGGCCGGGACGCGAACCCGCGTCCTTCGGGTCCCAAGTCAAACGCCCTAACCACTACACCATCTTGGCTCCAGATCTGTTCTGTGGGACTTAGTGACACCTAGTGGCTATATTTATAGATTGCAACCAACGGAACCTTTCATATTGTTTTGTGTTTATAAATAAAAATTTATTTTGGCCACAAAGATCCTTCAAAGATCTAAAGCTAATGTAAGAAGTGGAGAGAAACATATTATTTATGCAAGTGAAAATATTCTACATTTCCATTTTTTATTCTTGTTTTTTTACTCTGAGAGGCCATGTGTCCCATCAACATGATGCATTCCTTCCAGCCCACTCACTGCATAAACTCACATTTGACACTTCATACACACACTTTATCAAACACACTTATACTGTAGCCATAACTGACTCTGAGGTTTGATTAAGGCCACCGTGGTGATAAGGTCTGGAGTAGAGGGCTAAATGTAGACGTTAGAAGTGATAAAAGGCATCAGATCAGCAGACTGCAGAAGAAGAGGCAGTTCAGTCGCAGACGAGTAGAACAGTGTTCAAGTCGTCCAGAAACTGTGGGAGAGGCCTTGAAGAAGAGCTAGCAAATACTGAGACATCTAACCGATCGGCTCGTTAAAACCAGTGGAAAACTATAACAGACTTTCTGAAGAGAGAATAAACATCACATAGAGAAAGGAAGCTGCACCAAAAACCCAAACAGAAGAAAACAAGGACAAATCAGAACATGGAGCTTCAAACTCAAATCCAAGGTGAGTTCACACCCGAAGAACTTGAATAAAAATCCACCCCAGATAAGTTTTTTTTAAATGAGTTTGACCATAAGAACGGAAGAATTCAGCATGACTGAGTCAAAGAGGTGACCTTGATGTGAGGAAGACTGCACAGTTGAAGGGTTGAGGCCCAATGTAAGATTTGTTTTTAGGTTCCTGGTCAGATTTCAAGCTGTGAAGTTGATTAATTATTTGTTAAACTCCCAGTTTAGATCATTAAAAATATTTTGAACAGTTTTTTTTAAAAATTTCAATAAGAGAAACTTATTCCAGTTTAAACCCAATCACCAATGGACAGTTTGGACTAACACTAGATATGAAGAATGAAAGTTACAAAAATAAAATTGGTCAGGAAATCCTGGAATATGTAAATTACTAGCAGAGTACAGTATATGAGCGTTCGCCATATTGGACAAAGAAAAGTTTTCTGCATTTTACATCTGATTTTTGGACTATGTAAACAAAAAACTTTGATATACTAGTTAGTCCAACCGGCTTCAGTAAGACAAGGTCAGAATGCCAAGGTCCCTGCCTTGGGCTGCTGGCCACAGCACCTGGCTTGTACGACCCCTCCTGCAAGTGGTGGGCCCACCGAAAGGCAACTTCCTGTAACTCATTTGGGCTGATTTGACTGGGCCCAATAGACCCACGTCTGAGTTTCGGACATAGAGGAGTTTAAGAGTTTCTGGGTTTTATTTAAAAGCTAGGAGCATGAGATTGACAGACAGATTGGTGCAGCTTCTGCAGTATTTTGGACTCCGTGCCGGTCCATTGTGGTGAAGAGGGAGCTGAGCTGTAAGGAGAAGCTCTCTGTTTACTAATCAAGATGCTTTGTAAATTCCTACCCTTATCTGTGGTCATGAACTTACAGTAGAGACTAAAATAATGAGATCCTGGATCCAGGTGGTCTAAATGAGTCTTCTCTGCAGGGTAGTTGGACTCTCTCTCAGAGATAGCGTGAGAAGTTCAGTTCTCCAGGAGAGACTCTGATTAGAACCGCTGCTCCTCCACATCCAGAGGAGACAGTTGAGGTGGTTCAGGCATCTGGTAAGGATGCCCCTTAGACACCTTCATATGGAGGTTTTCCAGGCATGTCCAACTAAAAGGACCCCCAGGGAAGACTCAGGACACGTTGGAGAGACCACAGCTCTCAGCTGGTCTGGGAACACCTTGGAGTCCTTCCAGAAAAGCTGGAAGAGGTGTCTGTGGAGAGAGATGTCTAGACCTCCCTGATCAAGCTGCCCCTGAGACCTGAGCCCAGAACCAGATGATTGATGGATGGATAGATGGTTGGATGAGTGGATAGATGTAGTAGTTTATCTTTTTTCCATACAGTACAAAACTCTTGATCTGGTCCTCATTTTCTTAAACACTTAGACACATTTTAAAGCTCATCATGAATTGTTTTTACCTCAGAGTTGACCCACATGGAGCAAGAGAACTCTGCAGCTTCAGCTTCAGATGGAGAGATGGAGAAAGTTTCTTCAGTGGGGGGAAATAAGGAAGAGTCTCTACAGAAAATGACCGAAACATCTGCGAGCACAGCTGTTTCTACGTCTGCAGAAGAGTGCGACGAAGAAGAGAAGATGGAGGTCAAAGGTGACAGAGAAACAGATGAGGAAGAAGATGAAACTGGAGAGGATGAAGAGAATGATGGCGAGTCCAAAACAAAGAAATGTTTAGGTCATTGGGAGTCAGAGGTAAGAAAGTTGCACAACTTTTTAATTCATTAAAAAAAATCAGAAAGTGAAGACACATGAAAACAGAGTGAACACTGAGTGCTGAATAACCGCTGAAGAAGCTAAAATCGAATTTTTAAAGCTAAAAGATATAGAACACTAGCCAAAAGATAAAGGTAGCTGAATATGTTGTGCTAAAATAAGCTAAAAGAGTTAAACACATCAAAATGCTAGCTCAAAACTAGAAGTAGCAAACGTTGAGCTAAATGCTAAAGTAGCAAAACAATTGCTAAAAGCTAAAATGATTGGCTAGCTCAAAACTAAAACTAGCAAGCTTAGCCAAATGCTGAAACATCTAAATACTAGTCAAAAGCTAAGTAAATCAAAATGCTTCCTTGAAACTAAAAGTTGCTAAATTTTAGTTAAATTATCAAAATGCGCCAGCTTCTGTAGCCAAGGATCGATTCTGGTCCACCATCCGGCGTCTCAGGGGGGGAAAGCGGTACGCGACCAACACCATTTATGGTGGGGATGGCGTGCTGTTGACCTCAACTCGGGATGTTGTGAGTCGGTGGGCGGAGTACTTCGAAGACCTCCTCAATCCTACTGGCACGTCTTCCACTGAGGAAGCGGAGCCTGGGGACTTTGGGTCGGGCTCTCCAATCTCTGGAGCTGAGGTCACCGAGGTGGTTAAAAAGCTCCGCGGTGGCAGGGCTCCAGGGGTGGATGAGATTCGCCCTGAGTTCCTTAGGGCTCTGGATGTTGTGGGGTTGTGTTGGCTTACGCGACTCTGCAATATCGCGTGGACATCGGGGGCAGTTCCCTTGGATTGGCAGACTGGGGTGGTGGTTCCCCTATTCAAAAAGGGGGACCGTAGGGTGTGTTCCAACTATAGGGGGATCACACTCTTAAGCCTCCCTGGTAAGGTCTATTCAGGGGTTCTGGAGAGGAGGGTCCGTCGGATAGTCGAACCTCGGATTCAGGAGGAGCAGTGTGGTTTTCGTGCTGGTCGTGGAACACTGGACCAGCTCTACACCCTCAGCAGGGTCCTGGAGGGTGCGTGGGAGTTTGCCCAACCAGTTTACATGTGCTTTGTGGACTTGGAAAAGGCATTCGACCGCGTCCCTCGGGGGGTTCTGTGGGGGGTACTCCGGGAGTATGGGGTACCAGGCCCATTGATATGGGCTGTTAGGTCCCTGTACGACCGGTGTCAGAGCTTGGTCCGCATTGCCGGCAGTAAGTCAGGCTCGTTTCCAGTGAGAGTTGGACTCCGCCAAGGTTGCCCTTTGTCACCGATTCTGTTCATAACTTTTATGGACAGAATTTCTAGGCGCAGCCAAGGTGTTGAGAGGATCCGTTTTGGTGGCCTTAGAATCGCTTCTCTGTTTTTTGCAGATGATGTGGTCCTATTGGCTTCATCAGATCGTGATCTACAGCTTTCGCTGGAGCGGTTTGCAGCCGAGTGTGATGCGGCCGGGATGAGGATCAGTTCCTCCAAATCCGAGGCCATGGTCTTGAGCCGGAAAAGGGTAGCATGCCCTCTCCGGGTCGGGGATGAGGTCCTGCCCCAAGTGGAGGAGTTTAAGTATCTCGGGGTCTTGTTCACGAATGAGGGAAAACTGGAGCGTGAGATCGATAGGCGGATAGGTGCAGCATCCGCAGTGAAGCGGGCGCTGTACCGGTCTGTCGTGGTGAAGAGAGAGCTGAGTCGAAAGGCAAAGCTCTCAATTTACCGATCGATCTACGTTCCCACCCTCATCTATGGTCATGAGCTTTGGGTTGTGACCGAAAGAACGAGATCTCGGATACAAGCGGCTGAAATGAGTTTTCTCCGCAGGGTGTCTGGACTCTCCCTTAGAGATAGGGTGAGAAGCTCAGTCATCCGGGAGGGACTCGGAGTAGAGCCGCTGCTTCTCCACATCGAGAGGAGCCAGTTGAGGTGGCTCGGGCATCTGGTTAGGATGCCTCCTGGACGCCTCCCTGGTGAGGTGTTCCGGGCATGTCCCACCGGGAGGAGACCCAGAGGAAGACCCAGGACACGCTGGAGGGACTATGTTTCTCGGCTGGCCTGGGAACGCCTTGGGATTCCCCCAGAGGAGCTGCTCCATGTGGCTGGGGAGAGGGAAGTCTGGGCCTCCCTACTTAGGCTGCTACCCCCGCGACCCGACCCCGGATAAGCAGATGAAAATGGATGGATGGATTATCAAAATGCTAGCTAAATACTAAAGTAGCAAAACATTAGCTAAAAGCTAAAAAGATCGAAAAGCTAGCTTTAGCTAAAAGTAGCAAAAATTTAGCTCTACGCTAAAATCGCAAACTTCTAGCTTAAAGCTAAACACATCAAAAGCCTTGCTCAAATTTAATATTAGTAGATTAGCTAAATGCTAAAGTAACAAAACAATAACTGAAGTGAATGCTTAAGTAGCAAAATCATGGCTAAAAGTTAAAGAAATCAAAAGCGCTTAACTAAAAGTATCAAAAAGTTTGGCTAAAGTATCAAAAGTCTAGCTAAAAGCTAAAAATTACAAATGGCTAGCTCTGAACAAAAAATTGCAAAAGTTTAGTTAATGTAAAGTTACAAAACATTAGCTGATAGCTAAAAGGATAAAAAGGCTACCGGTAACTTAAATCTGAAAATAGTAAAGATTTAGCTAAATGCTAAAGTAGCAAAATGCTAGCTAAAAGCTACAAGTATCAAAAGGCTATCTCCAAAGTAAAAGTTGTGTTTTACCAATTAAATAAATCATTTTTTTTCCCTCCAGGTCTTTGTTTCAGTTTTACTGTTTATTCTGATCCAGTTCAAACCGAGTTTGAGCTGCTGATTCTTATAGGAAACCGAACCGACCAGGTCTCCTAAATAATTTCCTCGGGTCAACCGGTTTCACTCGTGTCCTCGAAGGTCTTTGAGGATTTTGCGGCTCTTTGACGAGTCCTTCTGAGAGGCGGACTCAGTGGATTGACCTTGGCGTGGGGCGTCGCCTGGCACACCAGGTCACGGCAGGCCACGGCACTTTGAGAGGATTAATGCAGTTACAGATGAACGTGGGACATTTTTAGTCTTTGACAGGAGAGTTTTAGGATCTAAGTCTGTCCTTTTGAGAGAAACCAGGTTTTAATGAATGAACGAGGAAAATTTAGTCAAATAGTTCAGTGTCTTTTCAGTCCGAGGAGCTGAATACAGAAGATAACCATTGTTTAATGGTCTTCTTAATACTATTTATTGATTTTAAAACATTTTCCGTGACATCTGCCTCACGGAGTAACAGGTAATGTTGAATTTTGAATTAATAAAATTGTGTCACGTTTTTTCTTCAGGCTTCATCGGATGTAAAGCCTCCACTGCCAGACCCAGCTTTCAACAGGAGATGCAGTTTGATCATCAGCGATGTGAGCTGGTTTTGTTGTTTTAACAGTTTGGCCTCAGCTTTACAACCAGAACCTTGTTTATGATGTTTAGCTGGTATAATCTTGTTATTTATTTATTTATTTATTTATTTATTCATTTTACATTTTGTAAAGTAAAAAAAACATTTTTACATTATAACAATATAATGTAAAAAGAAAAAACATAAAATGAAAGGAGACAGGGAGAAGAAAAGAATCTTATTTTACCTGCCCCTTATTTCTATTATAATAACAAAATAAGCGAGATCAATAAAAATAACTCAATCAAATATACAAATTTCCAAGCCACTCAACAATGATACAAAATTTAAGCTATTTACATGATTTGAATACACATTTAAGTTTTTAGTACAATTTGAGTATTTAGTATTTAATTAACATATTAGCTTTAATCATTTTTTTAAAGACTATAAGTGAGTTAGTAGTTTTAATTTCATTTTCTAAACTATTCCACAAGTCAACACCTTGGATTGATACACACCGTCCTTTCAAACTTATTGTACGGTGGTCTAATATTGACTGGTTACACAATCTCCAACTCTGAAGGATCTATTGCGTGGGCTGTCTCCTCTATCGATAATTTTTTTTCCATGAAGCGCTCCGGACCAGGAGAACCGGCGTGCCCCGTTGACACGCATGTGGTTGGCTACATTATGGACTCGTGGGGAGAGTGGAAGTTAATGTGCCTGACCGTTCTTTCAGTCGAGGACGTGGAAGATCTGTGGATAATTGGAATTATGGTAGCAGGTGCTCTGCTTTTTGGCTTAGGCAGAGGTTTCTGCTACTGGAAGCTGAGGAAGACTACCGCGGCGATCAACGCGCTGGCAAAACTTCCTGTTCAACAAGATTTTTTGATCCGGGCTGTGACCTCAATGCATCAGCTGTTGTCCGAGCTGAATCGCACGATGGGAACAGTGGTGGACAGCCGAGTACACAGTAGCCTGCCCTGAAAAATAAATAAAGCAACTAATCTAATCGGGACTCAAGCAACCTTGAAAAAAGGCTGACTGCAAAACTTCTCCTGGAGTCTGAAGCTGTTGGAAAACTGTCGCTCCCTCCCCCAGAGGTCTCTGTGTGCATTCAGATGGAGTCGAGCTGAGCCCTTCTGCAGACTGTGCTTATCTGAAATGATTACTCACAGACTATCTCCCTGCTATGCCACCAAAATGCAACATGTCTTTTGTCTTTATCCGTGCTAAGCTGGTAGAGTTTTTTGACTTTATCATAGAATGTCCTAAGACAAAATGTGATAGATTCTTTTTTGAATACCAATGATTATCCGACTGTATGTTCCTTTTTTTCCATATCTGATTGTTGGCGGCGCGATTTAATTATTGCTGCGGGTTTCCGTGCGTACGTCCCTCTTAGGATGGTGCGCGCGCCAATTGCAATGTTTTGTACCTCGGTGCAAATATGCCAATAAAGATACAGTATATTCTATTCTATCTGCTTTGGCTAAGTCTTTGAAGGAGTCAAAAGGACCTGATGTAGCCACAAACTACTGTAGAAACAAAAAATAATTACCGGTACACCACAGTATAGTTTATTATGACAGAAGCTTTATTCAAGAAGCTTATGTCAAAAAGGCGTTCAATTCAAGATCAACTGGACTTTATTTGTAACAGAAGACGTTTCGCTTCTCATCCGAAAAGCTTTATCAATTCAAGAAGCTTATGGTAATCATGAAGGTATAGAAGTTGTCCAAGTCCAAAAGTTGCTGAAATTTTAATTTTAAAACCACAACTCTTAAAAAATAGTGAGCTGTTTACTGTAGAACCATGTGGATTGTTTGTTTCTGTTCATAGATTTAATTTCCAGCAGTAAAATCTCTGCTGGGTTTGGATTTCCTCACAACAGGACATTTTACGTTTACTTGGCGTGCTTTAGAAATTATTTTGTTTTGTTATCTTGACGAAGAAGTTCATTGAGGATTTTTTGTGTGCTTATATTATCAAATTTAAATAAAAAGTGGTGTTTTCCACCAGGTCAAACACTTATGGATCAGAAACTAAACTAAAATACAGAAACTGGGTGAAAGACTGGGTCCAGGCCCTGATCTAGAAGCTTGTATAATAATCCTCAGTGGTTTTCTGTTTGTCTCTCATGGTTGGGTTGGACTTTTGGCCCACTCTTCTTTCCATCGTTGCTTCAGTTCATTGAGGTTTCTGCTCAGCTCTCTGAGCATTTCCATCAGGTTGGTCTCTGGTCTACAGAGGAAGACCCTATAGTGGATCATGATCCACTCAATAACTGCACAGAGCCCAGACCATCAGCCCTACAGTATTGTGTTCCTCTGTAGTGCCTGGACTGTTTGTGGTGTTCACACAACAGACATAAACATGATGGCTAACTGAGACATACAAGTGGCTCCTTCTGCACCAAAAGCCAGAGTTTGGAAGTACTTTTCATTCTATGAAGTTAAAGGGAAAAACGTAAACATGTTTGTAGCCAGTGGAGGAAGAAGAAAACCAGCTAATGGTAGCTGCTAACTGCTAGCCACCTCTTTCCATTGAGCTAGCAATGTCGAAGTTTCCACCCAACTCGATAAAGGCAAAATATTTACAAAGTTCACCCAGTATTTTTTGAAAAATATTCAAAAAACAAGGTTGTTTAATCAGGCAAATCCCATTGACATCACAGATCTCTTACAAGTGGGGCCTGGGCCTGAAGGCAACCTCACATGGATGTTTTTGGACTGTTGGAGGAAACCAGAGGAAATCCACACAAACACAAAGAGATACAAACTCCACACAGAAAGACCCCAGGTCCAAATTGGGGCTTGAATCCAGGACCTTGCTGTGAGGCAACACTGGGTCACTGTGTTGCTCCCTTCAGAGCCATGATAGAACATCCTGATGCTACGTTGAAGACATGCTAATACAGCATGCCCGCCCTCTGCAACAGAAACAAACACAAGGTGGTGAAGTTGGTGTGAGTTTGTGTTGATGCTGTGTTTGTTGTTGTGTATTATGGGTAAATATCACAACTTTGGTCTCATGTGTCCAAAGGACATTGGCCCTCATGCACGAACATGTTTGTATTTTTATCCTAAATTTCTCCTACTTTTGTTCGTACGAAGCGTTCGTACGAACATGCCACGTCAGATTCAACAAACTCTTCTATCCTCAGGAAAAGTGTGTAAATGGCTGCGCAAATATGATGAATCCCACCTGTTCTATCAACCTGCGCGTGCACGCGGAGAGGTTATTTACATAATTCCCACCCCTCAAAACACCATATAAGGCTACGTTTCCTGCCTCAGAGGCAAAACGTGTTCGTTCATAAAATGACAGCGAAAAGTAAAAAGAAGAACTCTACCGGTGCGGAGATTGAAGTTCTGCTCTCTGAGGTCAAGAAAAGAAAATCTGTCCTTATTAGCAGCGTCACTCATGGGAGTAAATGACCAACTAAAGCCAAAGAATGTTTGTTTATAAGAAATGTGGACCTTAAAATATACACGCGACCTGGTGGCCAACTGGGTAAAGCATTGCACTGCTTATCGAGACCTCGTGGGTTCGAGTCCCACGAGGTATGACTATTTTTTTTTCCTTCTTTCTTTAGATTATTTATTCATTCCAGATTAAAAAGACTTTATGCTTCATTTCTTGTTGTATTGTAAATAGTTTTCTTGTGTTTTTTAAAATCTGGAATGAATTAAAAGGAGAAGAAAAAAAACGTTGTCCCATGTGGGACTCGAACCCATAAGGTTCGACACTGCGACGCAACACTTTACCGACTGAGCTATCTGAGCTCTATGACAGCAACAGGAGGAGGTCAACCTAAAGTCTGCGTTACCGAGACAAATTAAACTTAAATTAATTCATAATTTAAGTTGGTTTCAGTTTGAGATCTTCATATTGATATTGTAGTGTTAGAAAACGGCATTGATAACAAATTGATTTTAATTTAAATACTTTAATCCGTTAGTCATTATTACATTTAAAATTATAATTCGACTTCAAACAGAACCTATTGTCAAGAACAATTGTGGTGCGTGACTTTTTTAAACTCTAAATATTTTCTAAATAACGAAATATGAAGTTATTAGTGGAGAAATTCCGTCTGGATGACAGCAGACCGACTGCTCGTAAAATATACGACAGGTCCGGACCACTCGTAAATTTTGTTCGTATCTGAAAAAAATCGTAGGATACGAAAACATTGTTGAATGCCACAAATGATCCTAAATCACTCGTACGCACAGTTAAGAACAAATCTGTGCGTACGAACGGTTCGTGCATGAGGCCCATTGTTCCAGAAGTGTACAGTAGTGGTTTATTCAGGTGAAACAACTGAGAGTCTGAGATAGAGCATTGCATGGTCTGACCTTCAGGGGGAGTTTGCTTGGAGTTCACCACTGGGAGGATTGGAGGCTAAATGTTTTCTATTCATGAATAATAATGATGGACTCCAGGGGGGTTTGGAAAGCCACTGGAACATGTCTGGAAAATGCTAGCCTCACGTTTCATGTTTGAAAACGACTCGTGACTTTGTGGTAACATCAACAAGTTCACCAATGTTCTTTGGGAAAGTTTGGTGAGACCACAACTTTCCTGTTGCGTCTTGTTTTAGGCCTCACTCAAGTTAAACATATCTGAATGTTTTTGTCTTGTTGAACCAAAGTACCAAACCTTTTATTGGATCCACTTGGACACATGGTGCTATGAACTACGAAGCCAAACCAACAAAATCAATACGTGATAAATGTTTACGGTAAGATCAGTTGCGATTTTTACGCTCATGAATAAAGCCTTCTCTGAACTTCTCTCTTCTAATATAAGCCAAGCTCAGCGTTGTCATTGGTAACAACCCGCCAACGATCCACCTTCAGGCTTTTATTCAGCACAGATGGAGCGTAAACTCACTGTTTGACTTCTGCTGCAGCTTTTTGGAGCAAATGTCTCAAATGAAATAGCTGTATATACGGTGAATGATGTTACAGGATGTGGGAGGGTGAAGTATAGTGAGTGACTCATCTGAGCCAGTGGAGGCAGGTCGGCCCACTTTAAAGAATCATCTAAACTCATTCACCCAGCTGCTGCCGCTCTCATGTACCGTATGTCAGAAAATCTTGCATTAAAGAATCAGCTGCTTCAGACTCTGTGAAGACTCCAGACAGAATCTGTGTCACTTTTTTTTTTAAATCTCTGAATCTCTGAGCGAAACACCATCCTGTAGGCAGATAAACCATAAAAATATTGCTGTTTCCATGGAAACACTAAAGATGACATTCTCCGTGAGGGAAACCAGATTAACAACAACGATGAGCAGAAACGACTCCCAAAGGACTTTTAAAAACTGTTTTGGCACAGATGAAACCAGTATTTGGTTGCTTTAAAGCCTCACCTTTATTTAGTCTGAGGAGTAAAAGTTTGTTTTGTTCTGTCCGCAGGTCAAATATAAGGAGGACTTTGAGAAGATGAAGGGTCAGAGTCTGTTTGTTCCTGGAGCTGAACTCATCCACGCCAAGAACATCAGCTCTGTGATTTCTGAGGTCTGATCTCACACTTCTGTACCGGCCACCAGACGTTTGTGACCTCTTCATTGTCACTTTGTATAAACGATGCAATCTGTGATGTTTTCAGTCAAAGTACAAGGAGGAAGGGAAGAAGGAGGCGTCTCTGTCCCTGTACTCCGTCCTGCCTGAGACTCCAGAGACGCAACACGCCAAGGAGGCTTCAGAGCTGCAGAGTGAGGTAAACGTCAGGACTCCCGTTGGTGTCCAAATATCACCAGGCCTGCAGCTCCTGCACATCACACTCATTTATGGTACCGGTACTCTAACTGACAATGTAGACAACTCTGTGAGGAAGAAAAGATGAGTTAGGATATATTACCTTCTACAGATGGTTTCAGAGCTGCTTCTGAGGATTAATGTATGAGAAATGTCTTTAAAAAGTGATTTAATTAAAATGCACCAATAGTTATTGTTAGAGGTATTTAAAAACCTTTATGTTTTTAAATCCTTATATATTTAACATCTTAAACTTTACTTTACTGGTTCTGAGTTTCATAGGGTTTTGACCTGACCTCATTCCTGTTTTTTACTAAATGCACAAAGCTGATTATCAAAACCTGTCATGCTGCACGATATCTAATTAGGTTTCCCAGAACAGATTACAAACAAAATGTTCGGCTCCAGTTTATCACTTGAGAAGATGTGATGAAACAGTGTTGACCTTGTTGATATTGAATCTGTCAGTCGTTTGAATAAAAGATGGACTCAAATCTTAGGAAGTTGGAGTTCATCTGACCTAATCAGGTGAATTTCCCTCTTTGCAAAGAGTCAAAAATCTCACGTCTGTTTGTCTTGTGTGAACTATTTATTTAAAGGTTCTGATGATAGAAATACCTATCAGTTATTTACTTTATTTTGTTGTTTTTTGCGAGTTTGTTGCATTAAAAATGGTTCTGTATGTCTGTTTTTGTTTTCAGATAAAATACAAAGGAAACATAAAGATGGAGATCTCCTCATCTCTTTACTCTCTGTTGCCTGAAACCACAGAGACACAGTTTGTGAAAGAGCTGACGGAGATGCAGAGTGAGGTGAGGACGGACAACACAGTCTCAGTTCAGAATAATCTGACATCCTGGACCTTTACACAGAGCAGGAAGTGATTCCAAGTTGTTTCTAATGATCCAACCTTACTGCCAAAGTCAGCTGAATGTTTCCATTTAAATAAAAAAAGATGAACCTCTCAAATGCAGCTCGTATCTGTAGGTGGAACAACAGATGTCAAGTTAGCAGGATCAGCCTTCTGGCCAGTAGAGTTGCAAATGCCATTAAAGTGGCACTCAACCCACTGTGAAACGGTAGCCCCGCCCCCAGACCAGATTCCAAAACCTCATGAAAATGGGTGTGTCGAGAGACAAGGAGGGGAGGAGGTGGGTGGTTGAGCTGCGTTCACGCCCCCCTCTAGCAACAAACTAAAACAAACTAAAACTCTAGCAAACAACTTAAAACAAGCAACAACAAAGAATTCATTCAACCTTTATTTAGTCAGGTAAATCTTATTGAGCCTCATGGCTCATTTACGAAAGAATAAATATGTAGATGTATTTATCTACAGTATTCCCACCCGATCTATCCAAAACAAAAGGCTTTAGGAAAAAAAATGAAAATAATACTACAAGGTATTCCATAACCGGGGTTCGAACCTGGGTCTGTCGGATCCCAAACCTGCACTTCCACCACTGCCCCAACTTGGCATACATGCTTCAATCGTCCATCGCACCATAAGAAAACGAATACAACCAAATAGTTATGATGACGTGAAAAGTATTCTTAAAATAAATAAGTTAAAATATACAAATAACTAGTGCCATTCCAAAAACTATAATATGCGTTGTTGCAGTACTTTTCCGGAGTGCAATGTACCACTTCCATATAAGGTATGAACTGCAGCGAGGACCTTCCCATCTCTGCAGGGGACTGGCTCTGCTTGAACCACTTTTGTGACATCAGAGTGTACAAGACACGTCAGAGTGAACAGTCCTTGACCAATAAGAAAATTAAGCTGCAATACCTATGTTCAACACATAGGGTTACCGTAAACACGTTTTTAGACCAAATATTGCCGATTTAAACTAATACTGTACGCACAAATATGTGAAGATTAACACAGACATAGTGCTATACAACATTTTAGACACATTCTAGGGAGTTTATCAGCTAAAAAAAGTTAATTTGGAGTTTAGTTTCTCTTTAAGTCCTTTTTAGCTGGAAAGAATAAGTGAAGTACGGCACAACCTAAACCATATGTGTTAAATTCAAGGCCCGGGGGCCAAATGTGGCCCTCGTTGACATCCTATCTGCTCCAAAGCTGTTATTTTAAATGTAAAATACTTTTATCACTTTAAGATTTTCAGTTATCATTGATTATGATGACAAAAGTGCAACAGAGAATGTCAAATGAGACCAATCCAACTCTTGTTGAGGAACCTGCAACCAAGAGAAGATGTTAGGTATCTAACTACTTAGAGTGAACATTTGTTTTTGGACAAATTCAAAATACTAGCAGCAAGACTTCGAGCCTCCGAGACTCACGTAAGGAAATTAGGAACCTCTGTGAATACCCTGATGCATGCTCAATAATCCAGGTAGAAAATTCTAAAAAAGCTATGTCTGGTCCTCTGGACATTCAAAAAACAAAACAAAACAACGCCTCCTTTTTTTTGTTGCTTTGTTTTGTTTTGTTTTTTGAATGTCCAGAGGTCCAGACTTAGCTTTTTTAGAACCTCTGTGAATGTTTCAAGACATTTTGGAGACTTCTGTAGGTTCAGTGTTCTCCAACTAGACTTGAATGGTTGTGTCACGGTTGGAGGTTGTATTGTAGAGACCCAAAGCGCAGACAGATCAGGCTGGACTCAGATTGTTACAAGCAAAACTGATTTGATTAACAAACCAAAAAGAAATTGCTGACGTGGCAGCAAAACAAAACTACAGAACTCGTGGGGATTGGACACGAGTGTGGAGCCAAGACAGCACAGTAGGTGTTCGTCCTGTTCGGGTGGCCCTGGGGGCTCCGCGCTCGGGGTCCCTCTTGGGGTCTTGGGCTCTGGTACGCCCCTTTGTCTGCCTTGGGTCTTGGGGGTCGGGTCTCTAATGCTTCGCGGTCACTATTGAATGTTCTGTTAGAGAAGCCTTATACACTTATGCATGCTCACAACCACACTCAAATAGATGCAGGGATGTATATGTGGGTATCGTATGTAGATATGTAGATGTATATGTGACTGCATATGCATGTACTGTATATGTATGTATGTATATATATTTAGGTATAGGTATATATATTTATAGAAATCTACTGCAAAGCCATGAATATTCTAAGTCTTTTATACATATGTATTTTGTTGCTATGTTCTGTCATGTTCTTTGCAGGTTTACAGACAGCGGTCAGGTTTATTTGCCTTGTGCTCTCTTTGTGTATATTTATTATATTTTGCAGTCTTACTTTCCGTCTTTCCTTTCTTTCTAAAAAAAACCCAGAATAAGTACAAGGAGGAGGGAAAGAAGGAGCTGAGCAGCAGTTTGTACTCTCAGCTGCCTGAAACCACCGAGACGCAGCTGGCTAAGACCGTCCACGAGTTTCAGAGCGAGGTACTCTCGCAATCGGAGTCGTGTTTCAACACAGTCAACTTAACGTTTAAATTAGATAAAAGATTTTATTGCTGTGTTTCAGAAAAAGTACAAAGAAGATGGGAAGAGGAAAGCCTCCGTCTCTCTTTACTCCCAGCTCCCAGACACTCCTGAGATACAGCACGCTCTGGAGGTGTCTCAGTTGCAGAGTGAGGTATTTCAGCTTTGTATCAAACTTGCCTTCAGCTAACAGACAGCTGTCAGATATTTATCTTAGAACCCTCATGAATACATTTATAAACCAGTTTATAATTCTGTTTCTGTAAAGACTTGACTTCTGACTTCAGCATGTCCTCTGTCTTATGTCTCGTTTGTCCACCAGGTGAATTATCGACCCAAACTGCCGAGTAAAGGAGAACCTTCTCCTTTGTACTCTCAGCTCCCCGACACCACAGAGATCCAGTTTGCTCGCGAGATGACAGAGCTGCAGAGCGAGGTACACAAACCTGAGATAAACACGCAGATTTATATTCACTCATAAAGTCATCATCTGGTGACATACTGATATGTAACAGGTTTATAGAAGACGTCTTAATTCAGAATTTAATAAAACGATAACAGAAGGTTTGACAAAAACTACCAGTTTGAGTTTAGAGCATCAGATGGGTATTTTATCTGAACCATAGAAATGCAGTGGGAGAGCTGAAGTTATTGTTAAAACAAAGCAGAACAGTAGCTAAAGGGAGCACAGTCAGAGTTAAAAGGAGCAGAACCTTAATTAAAAGCTAAAAGAAAAAAGAGAAAAGTAGAAGTACCGGTAGTATAAAGATTGCTAAAAGCTAAAGGGAGCTAAACAACGTCTAAATATTAAAACAAGTAACACAGTACCGGTAGTTAAAAGCTAAACTGATCAGAGTAGAAGATATAAGCTAAAAGCCGTGGCGTAGTGGTAATGGCAGTCGTCCCCCGATCGGAAGGTTGGTGGTTTGAATCCCGGTTCCCCACACCATGTGTCGTTGTGTCCTTGGGCAAGACACTTAACCCCGAGTTGCTCCCGGTAGGACTGGAAAGCACCTTGCATGGTAGTCTGCCGCTAACGGTGTATGAATGTGTGTAGCATTCAATGTGTGTAGCACATTGAGATTTTCACTAATGAAAAGTGTGTTATAAATTGAATTCATTATTATTATTATTATTATTAAAAGGAGCAGAAAGCTAACTAAAATATGCTAGGAACAAAAAGATAGCCCTAAGCTAAAAATGCTAAACAATATTTAAAGCTAAATAGGCCAGATGTGTAACTAAAATGTAAATGCAGAGAAATGATAAGAGATAAGAGATAAGATAAGATAAGAGATTTTTTATTAACATTGCACCAGTAAACCAATACAACGTGATCATGTAAACACAGTCATCCAGAGGTCAGAGAATGTTAAGCTGCTGCAATTCAAAACACGCATGTTCAAAACACGCATGTTCGTCAGCGCGGCCATCTCTCATCCATCATGGATGAAGAGCAAAACAGATATGGAAAAAGGAAAAGCACAGTAGGTATCATTTGTGATATTCAAAAAAAGAATTTATCAAAGATTGCCTGAGGACACTCCATGATAAAGTCTCAAAAACTCTATCAGCGAAAGCACAGTCACACGAGACATTGTTGCAGTTTTGACGACAGGCAAGGAGATATTTAGTCTGTGAGTAACTTCAAAGAACACAGTTCAGCAGTTTGTTCAGCTGGGCGTCATCCGAGCCACACACAGAGATCTCTGGGGGGTGCGGGTGAGGGAGATCAGCAAGGGCACTTCAACTCTACGCTCCAGGAGAAAGTTTCCAAACAGGCCTCTTTTCAAGGACGTGTGCAGAAACCAGATTAGATAGTCTTTTTGTTTATTCCAATTCAGACCACAGTGTTCTTTTTCACTGCAGCCTCCAAGTCCAGACGCTGTTTCAGAGCCAAAATTCCAAATCATATGAGGTTCCGGTCTATGAACCCCCATCCATGCCCAGTTGGGACCCAGGCGGCTGTAAACGAGTTCCAAAACGCCCAGCAGGTCCCCGGTAGTCCACCGACGCACCCAACGTGCGATTGAGCTCATACAACAGCTGGGATGAGTTGCTCACGGCCCGGATCAGAGAATCATGCTGATCAGGGAGTTTCGCCAGCGCGCTGATAGCCGCCGAAGCCCTCCTCAGCTTCAGGTAGCAGACAGTCCCTCCGATGCCAAAAAAAAGAGCAGCTGCTACTAATAGTCCAATAATCCACAAATCTTCCACGTCTTCGACACTCAAGACGGTCAAACACATAGGCTGCCACTGTCCCCATGAGTCCATCATGTATCCAGCCGCGTGTGTGTCAGAGGGGCAGACCGCTTCTCCTGGCACGGTCCGCTTCGTGGAAAAAATCTTATCTATTGAAGAAACAGCCCAATTTACTAATTCCATCGCAAATTGGTTCGAGTGAGCGCTGAAGTGTCAGACGAGACAAAAAGCAAGCAGGGAGGAGGAAAAGAACTTAGGGAAGGAAGGAGCAGAAAGATATGCGACTTGCCTTGTCGAGAGCGGAAGTAGATAGCTATGAGCTAACATTACCAAGTGGTAAATGGTAGCTAAAAGCTAAAAGGAGTAGAAAAATAGCTAAAAGAAGCAAAGCAGAAGCTAAAAGTTGCATAACAATAGCTAAAAGTGGCAGAACATTACAAAAGGTAAAAGTTTCATAAAAGGTGCATAAGCCTGAAAACAGGAAAACTGCCATGTGAACATTGAGTCAGCGTTTAGACAATAAATGATTGCAAATACTAACATCTGATGGACTCTGTCGACTTTTTTTTCTCCAGAGTAAATACAAGGAGAGCAGTAGGAAGAGCCTCTCCCAGAGTTTCTACTCTCAGCTGCCTGAAACAGCAGAGACTCAGTTTGCTAAAGCTGTAGCTGAGCTGCAGAGCCAGGTGAGGTGCTCACACAGGTGTAATCAGTGTTTGTTGCACAGATGTGATCCGCATAACCATTTGCTGAGACTCTTGTGTTTGTTTTCAGACAAAGTACAAAGAATCTGGGAAGAAAGGCGGGAACTCCAGTTTGTATTCTCTCCTCCCAGAAACATTAGAGACGGCTCGGGCGAAGGAGGTCTCTGAGCTCTGCAGTGAGGTGTGGCGTCAAAAACACAAGAAATGTTTACAAAATCATCATCCTCTACAGGGGTTCTCAAATTATTCTCCACTGCACTTTGGCTTCAAGTAATTTCTTTTTGGGGTCATGTCGTAATTTACTACAACCACGTGTTTTTTTCTCTTCATGCTTCACATCACAGTTCTGCTTATTTTTCTGTTAATAAGCGTATTTAGCTTGTAAATAGTCATTATCAACATTTCTAGAGGTACCGGTACTTGAACCACAGTTTGACAACTGTTGGTCTAGATGGTTCTATGGTTTTACACCAGCTCTGTATTTTCATGAACAGGTGAAAACTTCAGGTATGAAATATTTTTTGACTTTTTATATAGTGATCATTGAATCCATGTCTACAACTGATAACAACTTTCAGACAATTTTATAGACGTTGAGCTAAATTAGGTGTATTAGTAGTCGAGAGTCATCCTGAACACTGAGATGAGCTCTTAATAAATCGTGGTCACACATCAGATATATTTCAGATATTTTCAAGGTTTGACCGAAAACCCTCAATATCCATCATTTTTCAAGATAATCCTAATTTTTTGGGGTCATATACTGAACTGCCTTTCATTTAATTTCTTAAAGGTCTGACTTTATTCAATGAGAAAGTTGAACCTATCTACCTAACCAACAAACAAACAACCTACCGAAAAACCGACAAACCAAACAACTTACCCACCTACCTACCATCCGACAAACTAACAAACAAACAACCTACCTACCTACCTACTTACCTACTTACCTAACAATCTACCAACAAACCAACAAAACAACCAACCAACCTACCTACCAGACAAACTAACAAACAACCTACCTACCTACTTATCAATCTACTAACAAACCTACCTACCTACCAACCCACATACAAACCAACCAACCAACCAACCAACCAACCAACCAACCAACCAACCAACCAACCAACCAACCTCATAGCCATCTCTCTAGCCATCCGTCATCTGTCTATTATACGTAATTGACATTGTTTCATGTAGTTTTGTGTTTTTTTTCTGTGTGTTCAATTTTTTGTTATATTTTGCAGATAAAGTACAAAGAAGATGGCAAGAAGGATTTGAACATCAGCCTGTACTCTGTGCTGCCTGAAACCATTGAAACCCAACGAGCTAAAGAGGTGTCAGACCTGCAGAGTGAGGTACCGGTATATGATGAAGTTATTTATTTATTTGTTCATTTATTCATTGCGGTTTAATGTTTTTTTTCCTCTTTCTAACCACATCTATAAACAAGAAAGTCTTCTGTTCAAGATTATCCACAGATAATAAAAAAAATGTTGTTGTTTTTTTGTCCTCACGCCACACTTCATACCTTCCTGGACATGAGTTTGTGTTTTTATAACTGAAATACGTTTGATGTCTCATGTGGAGTCCCTCAGGGATGAGTTTTCAGCTAGTTCAGGTTTTATTAGATGGAACTCTCCCTGTTATAAATGTTTTATTGTTTATGAAGAACAGAAAGATGCTGTGTGATTAAACTTTTCAATCTGCTCATATCTTTTTCAGGTGAAGTATAAAGAAGGTGTGAAGGAGAAGATTCAGAGCAGTTTGTTCCATCGGCTGCCTGAGACCACAGAAACACAGCTGGCCAAACATCTGTCTGATATGCAGAGTCAGGTACAACCATGAGGAGAGCTACGGTTTGTTAGCTGGCGCAGCTGTTATAAATTGTAGAGCCTCTCAATTGATGTTGGATCAATCAGAATTTGACATCCAGATGAAGGTGGTTAAATGATAGGTGGCATCATTTATCTGTATGAATCAACATAAGATGAGGGCTAAGACTCGGACCAGGTCTGTGAACTTGTTTCTGAAGATCGACATGTTACATGAACAAAATGAGTTCAAATCAAGCTCCAGTGGATGCTAAATGGAGCCAGTGAATAAAAACCTGGTGCCTTTTACCCCTCACCCTCAAAACTCAGAATAGATTTGTGATCATCATAAAAAGTGCTGAGTTGGGCAATAGATACTATACAGTATATA
>JBBPBX010030475.1:21868-35160 GCA_038048925.1 Garcialebias charrua
AGGGTCACCACAGCATAAGTCGCATGAAGACTTGGCAAAAACTTTTACGCCGGATGTTTTTCTGACACAACCACAGACCACCGAGCTACCACAGCCCTCTGTGTGGAGCAGAGAGCTGCTATCTAAGACACCAGGGGGAGCAAACGTTGGGAGTTAATCCCCTTGCTCAAGGGCCCAGAATGGGGCAAACAATAATGGGGGCATGTGTGGGTACTTAACCTATCCCACCCATATTTTTATGTTGTCAGTACTGGGAGTTAAACCGGCAATCTTCCGATCACAGGCCCGCCTTCTCTAACCTCTGCACCACCGCTCCCTGTGGATGACAGCTGAATACCAGGAGAAAACCCACACATGCACAAGGAAAACATGTTCAATCCACCCAGAAAGGCCTCGGGTCAGGAGGTGATCTTGTTACATTCTCGCTGAGGCACCAGCTCAAACCACTGCACTGTCATGCCGCCTATAGAAGTTTATAAACAATTAATAACCTACCTGTTGTATATACATCTTTAAACTACCTTACTTTGAGAAAATAGACTTTAATTCTAAACACGTTGACACACGGCTCTTTCAGCAGGGTAAAAAAATAAAGTGAACTGCTTCCATCCTAAAAATCCCCAAGAAACGATTCCAGCCTCAAAGATTTTATAGCCGTTCATGCTAACATTATCTTGTAAAGCTTTACGTTACTGTCAGTTTGACATTACATATTTATTCCAGTAGAAATGTTATGATGTTTTTGCCAGAAGTGCCCCAAGCAGCGCCAGAAGCATTAAAGCTTGCTGCTGTTGCTGCAGATATTTGTACTTGATAATTACTTTTGAACTCTGTAAATAACCTCGTAATGCAAAACGTATGACTGACCGGGAGACCACAGACAGTGCGGGTCGGGAGTAACACATCTAGCACCATCACACTGAACACAGGGGCCCCACAAGGATGTGTGCTGAGCCCCCTTCTATTCACCCTGCTAACACACGACTGCACACCATCGTACAGCTCCAACCACTTCATCAAGTTTGCGGACGACACAACAGTGGTGGGTCTCATCAGCAACAACGATGAGACGGACTACAGGAACGAGGTGAGCCGCCTGGCCTTGTGGTGCGGACACAACAATCTCACTCTCAACGTGGAGAAGACAAAGGAGATTGTTGTGGACTTCAGGAAGAGGGATGCCCAACATGCCCCTCTGACCATCAACAGCACCGCAGTGGAGAGAGTAGACAGCACCAAGTTCCTGGGAGTGCACGTCTCAAAGGACCTGTCCTGGAGCAGGAACACTGCAGCACTGGCAAAGAAGGCTCACCAGCGTCTCTACTTTCTCCGCAAGCTGAAAAGGGCTGGAGCTTCAACCCCCATCATGAGCACCTTCTACAGAGGTGCCATAGAAAGTGTCCTGACCAGCTGCATCACTGTGTGGTTTGGTGCATGTACTGCATCCTGCCGCAAGAGCCTCCAGCGCATTGTGAGAGCAGCTGAGAAGATCGTGGGCACCTCCTTGCCCTCACTGCAGGACTTACACAGCAAACGCCTCACTCGGAAAGCCCACTGCATGGCAGGTGATCCCACACACCCACTACACAGCTGCTTCAGACTGCTGCCATCAGGGAGGAGACTGAGGAGTCTCCAGGCTCGAACCAGCAGACTGAGAGACAGCTCTGTTCATCAGGCAGTCAGAATGCTAAACACTCTGCCTGCTCTGCCCCCCCTCCCATTTGAACTGCCTTAACACTAAAACTTTCTCACACATTACCACACAACACAAAGATTTTAACACTGGACTCTGTGTCATCAAACGGGTTATTCACTAAACTCTCGGTCATGTGCTCATACAGTTTGCACTACTTCTCATACTTGCACTAATGTTTGTATTACATCACTGCCTATAATCATAATACTGTTTACATTCTCTGTTTACATTTATTAATACTGTTTACTTTTATTACTACTGCTTACATGTAATTACTACTGTTTACATTTACACTACTCTAATATCTACACCACTGCTGGTACATATACAGTGTGCTCTGAACGGTCTTATTTAGGGATGCCCAATGTGCCTTACTGCATATGCCACTTTTTGCCTCTATAACAACATCAACTACTACCTCATACATATACTGTGTACATTAACTCATACGCTGCTTTGCCACTTTGCAAATGTCAATGCTAGAAACCTTTAGTTTATTTTAGTTATACTTTTTATACTCTTTTTTTATACTAGTATGCAAAAACTCAGGACAGTATTAGTTTTACTATTTTATGCTTATGTCTATTATTATATGTTTCAGTGTTTCAATGTTTAGATGTTTACTGTTGCACCGAGGGACTGAGAGAAACGCAATTTCGGTCCTGTGTATGTCCTGTACAGTACATATTGCAGATCTGACAATAAAGTTGACTTTGACTTTGACTTTGAAAAGTTTATAACAATTACATTTTGAAACCTCTGAAACTTGAGTTGTTTCAGGATGGTATCAATCCACTTTAGTCTTAGTCCCACTCAGATTATAGTAAAAAAAACAACAACAAAAAACTTTTATTATTATTATTTCTTTTTTTCCAAACTGAGGCTGTTCAGATTTATCTGCAACAGGTAGGATATTAATTGTTCATAACGTCTTCCCAGAATCTGACTTTAGAGGATCTGATGTATTGATTTAAGACAGCATTTTGCATCAAGTTTTCCAAAAGCACAACTATGCATAAAAAACAATGGACTCCTAAATATATTAACAAACTACTAATGGCACTATTGTTATTAGCAAATTAAATTAAATTAATATTGATGCAGTTCGCTTTTTCACATAATCTGGGTACTGTGTTGATAAGCAAACATTCAAATGGTAGTGTCCACTTTCCTAAGGTGATAAATCTCCCTCATATATGATTCAAAACTTGAACACGAGCCCTTTTTTGACTCTTTTAATCCACTCAGGATTTATATGTACTCAAGTCACATTCCTTCATATAACATGCAAGGGTTCAGACTCAGACAGAACGTCCCCATTTCCTGTGATGTGTTCAGACCAGAGTGTGACTTTACACATCTTCATCTACTATTTACCATGAGGAGGTGAATTATTCAGCTCTCTCCTGATCCTACATCCACTTTTGGTAAAGTTCTCCAACAGTCTGTTCAAAGATAACTAAAATAGCTCCTCAAGCGATGACACATCCTAAATTATGGTCAGGGTTCCAGACAACACAGCTGATTATAATTGCTTTTCCAGCCGCATTAGTCTTGAAGGGCCATGTAAATAATATCAAGAAGGATGAGCTTTTACACACCTCGTTGACAATCAGGGGCTTTAGTGGATTTTCTCATCTCTCGTCATCTTTCATAATCAAATTATGTCCCCTCACAGTACAGTTCAAACACCCTCGCTAAATTTGTGATGCGCCACGTGATGGTGGAGGCAGACGGCAGGTTGTGTTGTGGCTGTCTGCCGCCGCCACTTGTTTTCAGGGAAAAGATTAATGAATAATAGAAATCTCAGAGATGTCTCAGGTGGTACATGAAGATATTGTAATAGCTCCCCCGTGCTCTTTGGTGGCTTTAGAATAGCATAGTCAACTGAGATTCTGCCCATAATTATCTATTCAAATGTAACGTCCCTTATGCAATGTTTGCCATTTGGACAGTACGGTTCAATATTTGTGTTATTGTTTAGCTTCCACATGGGTCAAAGACATATTTTGTCACCTGTAGCCTATTTTCAGGGGGTTTGTGTCATTTTCAGTCTGTTTTCCTTTAGTTCCAGCTCCTCCGTTGATTATTGCCCTCAGGTGTTTTCTGTTTTATTAATTTTATTAATTAGTCTCCAGCCTTTGAGAAGCCTCTCAGTTTTGCGTCATTTGTGGGATCATTGTGTACTGACAAGTATTGAATGTGCACTATCCGCTGCTTCATGGTTACCAGCATTTTTTGGACCAGCATCCTCTTGAGAGATGTGTCTGGAATGAAGATGCTTTAAGTTTTGCTCTGGATCCATACTCGGAGTCCTATTCTTTAACCTTCATCTCTCACTTTCAATCCACATTTACGGAGCAAATAAAGTGGAACTGTGAACAGCTAGTGTCTTACCTGTAGTAGATAGGTGCCGGTGTGACGTCAGGATGGAGAATCAAGGAGGATTTCTCGTGATGAGCAAGCTAAGAGCTACTCGGAAGAAAAAATAAGAATTTTTGGTCAATTATAATGATTTAAATAAAAACTTCTGCAGCAATTTGAGCAGTCACTATTTTATGTATTTAGCATATTTTCCTTAAGCGTTTGTTTACTTTGTAACTGTTCAACAAAAACAGTGTTTGTTTCTTTGCATTATGCATGCATTGTATTTTTTTGAATACGTTCCATCAGGGTTTATCTCATTTCCTTGAGCAACGCTGTTTTCTCAGGACAACCTGTCTCATGCAGATATATATCTCCCCAGATCAAACAGTATCTTCACCGTGTTTGTCTTTGTTTTCATAATCATTCAGTTTTACTGTCTGTAGTTGATGTTTTGGGATTAGACCAGCCAAACTGTGAGTCACCGTTGATCCGTGGCAGAATATGTACTGCAGCTTCTCTGTTTACACTTATTTATGTAAGAACATTTTTTTGGGGTTATGAATATAGTTACAAAGTAAACAAATGTCTCAAGAAAAGTGATAAGGGAAAAATAATAGTACAGTGTATATACATACATGTATGGGGTATGTGTTGATAGAAAATTTTGATTATATCAAATACTACACGGATAGTAATTATTTATTATTTAATCTAAATAAATATAAAGACCTTGCAGAAATGCACATAGCCTGTTGCCTTTAGAATAACCATCTTATGTATAGAACAACAAAACATTAGATATTTTGGTGTTATCTTGTAAAAAATATATATAAATGCACAATCTCATTCCTTTGTGTATGTGTTGTGAATGATGCTCAGCTAGTCATATTTTAGCACAATATCTAAAATTTATTGAGTTAAGCCATTTTTGTGGTGGGTAATGTCCATCAGCTGTAGCAGCCAGCTTGATCTGAGTTGACTCCAAAAGATAATGACTTATACATTTGCATTCAATGAATATTTCCTGAACATTTTGTTAAAATCGATCTAACCTTTTCATGATATTTTGCTAACGTGCAAAAGCTAATGCTAAGGTTTTAAGCAACGATCGTTTGCATATATGTGGTCAGCTACTATTAAATCAAATTTCAGCTCAACATTTGTAAAAAATTACTGAACTATGGCTAAACATATGTTTTGTATGGGCTCTTGGTCATGCTCTTAAAGGCGTTTGATTCCAAAAGTTAATCAGTTGTAGAGGCGTGTCCATTAAGTGTTTCCAAAATGTTTCATTAAAATCTATCCACTGGTTTATTAGCTAACATGCTAACAGACAAGACACAGATTCCAAATAGTTAATTGCAAAATTTTGAACAAATATTTTGTTCAACCTGTTAAGAGTTGAATATTTGTTGTACGTAGATCAGTGTCAGCAACTACCACATCAAAGTACACGCCAATATGTCTGTCAAATTGGTTTAGATATACCGGTAGGCATTTTTTTGTGTTTTCAAAGTCATTTGATATCTTTGTCTTTGATATCTTTGTTTTAACTTGTTAAAAAAATCTGTATTTCTCTCTTATGATTGTCTATTGTTGATTGTTCAAGGAAAATCTACTGTTGCTGTTGACATCATTCCCTAGTTTGTAGACAGGTCTCTCTTGTACAGTAAATGAGTCCTCAAGGCTCAATGAGATTAACCTGCCTAAATAAAGGTTGAATGAATTTGGCTGTAGCAGCCATCTTGAACTCTGTTGACTCCATAAGTTAATTAATCTTAAATATATATGCAATAATCATATTTGCGTGTTTCATTACAATTCATCCAGTTTTTCAAGAGATATTTTGCTAACAGGTACATACACGCACATGTGCAAAGAGATTGCTCACCTTTGTCTTTCAGGGGAGGGTGACAATAAAGCTCACTCTTGTCCATTAAGAGTTTAATGAATTATTATTTTCAAAACTTATCAAAGTTTCTAATTTGACAGTGTTTTTGTGGGACTGCATGCATGTGCACACGCACATTCATTGAGAAGAAAAAGCCCATAAAGGAATCTCTGAAGATGAAGAGGAATACATCCTCTTCAGAAGCCTCCCACCTCTCTCACTGTCTGCCCCAACCCCCACCCTCCCAAACAGGCCTTTCTTTCTCGCTGTTATCTCTCGTCCTTTGAAACACCACCTGTTACAGACTCACATCTCGGGAGCGCCGTCATGATGTAGTGCACACGCCTGTGAGATATCCTGCCAGCTCCCATTTTGAAGTTCAACCCCGCTGATGTGCAAAAAACAAATAAGCCGGGGACATCTTCATCCACCAAGACCTTGATGGCATCTTGGAGAATTGTGGATGCGGTCTACCAGTCCAGAACCCCTCGTGCTTTGGCTTTCACTTTGTGAGAGATTTTATTTATCTAGTTAGTTCAGATGACAGTTGATGGTGAGATTGTGTGCATGTTTGGGGGCTGTTCTTTATTGATTAACGAGAAGGCTGGCTCTGAGTTGTTTACTGTCTTAGCTGATGAAACTCTAATGATCCCTGCAGCAAAATGGGGACATTGCAGCAGCAATTACACCACGGTGTACCCCTAGGAAACACAATACAGTACTGCAAAGACTATTTAGCATAGATGTTTAACACATTCCATATTAAATCGGGCTTCAAAAGAAGCTAGACTTATTCGTTAAACTGTAATGGAGATCTAATTACCAACAGCGAATACATTTGACATTATTTGACAATCTGTATTTTATTGTTATCGAATGTTTAGTCATAATAGTAACTAAGCTATTATTTATAAAGCTGACTATTCAAGACAGAAGATGTTATTTTGTTTAAAACTGGTATGAACGGAATGCTTGGCTTTTATTTACGTTGTACTTTTTTCATAATTGAAGTCCTTGCGTGGATTCCTCTTTATGGCGTTTGCTTGGTATAGAATTAAAGTTTGAGTGAAACATTTCGTGTATAAACGTCTCACATGTGCATCCATCAGATTAGCTCTCAAGGTATAAATCACGTCCACGTCATCGTCTCTGCTGCAAGAGAGAGATAAGAATTTGTTCATTAGGCGCAGAATGAAATCCTTACTGGAGACATTTGGTCCGCTATTGTACTTTTCCAACTTTAGAAGTAGTGAGGAACTTTGCAACCTTATGAAACCTGCTCCATCAATAACGGCAGAAGAGTTTGATGTTAAAGGAAGCAGGGTGCAAATGTGTATTTATTACTTCCTGCTGACAGCACAGGAGTGTTCATGTTTTTGACTGTTTGTCTGCACTGTTAGCAAACTCTCTCATGATACTATCTCATAATACTGTATCACTATTTAATGAAATTTGCAGAAGGATATTGTTAGACATTTATGTACAACTGATTAACTTTTGAAGTCAATTTATTTTCAAATGGCCCCCACAGCAAACCAGTCTTATCAAGCACACAAAAAAGCTATACTGTACTTATCATAGTTTACATGGTTTGAACACCATCTCAAGCCAGACTGAGATGGTTTGGACATGTCCAAAGGAGGAACAGTGGGTATATTGGTAGAAGGATGTTAGAAATGCAGCTGTCAGGAAAAAGACAAAGAGGAAGGTCAAAGAGGAGATATATGGATACAGTTAGAGAGGACATTGATGTACCGGTAGTTGGTGTGAGGACAGGGGATCCAGAGGACAGAGATGGAGGAGGGTGACTCGCTGTGGCGACCCCTGAAGAGGGAAAAGCCGAAATAATAAGACACTGTTTGAACACCCAGAGTAGAGAAACTGATAGCAAGAGAGATGACCATGGATAGAAGGTACCCGGTAAGTGTTTTTTACAATGAATCTCAAAAAGTGCAGGGATACAGGATAGATCTGTAGGGAAGCAGATAGAGAGTAAGTATTTTGCATGTCGATGGTATGATGATATTTTAGTAACAAAAGTTGATTCCTTACTTTTTCTGTTTCCTTTACGGGCGAGAAGAGGAGGATGGAGGATTGCAAACGACCTTTGGAATCCGAAACAAATTCCAATAATTGCTCTTATACTGAAGTTTGGGGACTGTTGTAGACTTTTATTGGAAGAGGTGGTGAGATGAGTGATAGGTTGTTGAAGAGTGGCAGGACAGAAACTCAGAGACTGATTAGATGAAATTACAAGATAACAAGTGGTTTCAAGCAATGGTTCTCACAGAAAGGTAACATGGAGGGAATTCAAGGAGACTGGACACCCACAGGTAAGTATCAACAGGTCAGGATCAAGGGTCTCAAATGATCTAGCAAATAAGTAAAGTGCTAGGTCATAGGTCCTTATATACAGCAGGGCTGGTAAAAATGGATCAGGTGCGTAGGTTTGGGTCTGCCTTGTCACCCTGAAAGCTGCAAGGATATGAGGAATCAGCAGAAAACAGTAGAATCTCCACAATGAGTCCATCATATTCCATCATAGCTGATCTTAACTTTGGCATGAGATGATTTTCTTTCCCAGCCTTTGTTTCTTCTTTTGACCTTTGATATCTTTGTATGTGTATTTGTAATTCTGTAACTGGAAAATAAAATAAAATAAATCAATTTCAGTCAGTCGTATAGATACTTCTTGTAGTAAAATTGGAACCGTAGTTGAAAGCAGGTGGATCTTAAATCAGCAGCCTCCTCCTATACGGTGTTCATCCACGAGGAGAGAGATATTGCCTGCAGCAGGTGCCGTATCTCAAAAATGAGCACATTAGAATAACACAACATTCTCCAACCCTTCCGAGAGCAAAATCTAAAAGATTTATTTCAATGTGTAGTGATTACCATAATCCTGTATTGCCTTCCTGCTTGAGTATGTATGCAAATCTTGATTCTTATCACGTATGACTTGTAGGTCAATCTGTGGAAATAAAGGGTAACACCCAATTCAGTGGTGCTTCGCCACGTGAACTGCAGCAGTTGGCGTGCCACAGGGTGTGTAGTGAGTCAAAGACTTGGTGACATGGCAGAAAACCCTCTGCCACATTTTTCATAGTGGAACTGAAAATGTCCTTTCAAAAAAACAAAATTAGGGGATAAAAATTGCTCCTATATTAAAGTTTGGTGACTTTTGTAGATTTAAGTCAGTTGTCCAATTGCTAGGATAGATAGATGAAGCACTGAGTTTTAATAACACACAGTTTTCCTCGGACTGGTGGTTCATAAGCCTGTCTCTCACCTTTGTTGTCCTCTAAACATAGATTTATTTTTCTTCATATCACAGATGCCAATCAATTTTTAAAAATCCTCCTCCTGCATCTACCTCACTGCATCCTCTTCCCACTTTACCAGGGTGAGGTTAGACATTCAAACTGTTCCTTGCATGTCCAAATAGTAGAGATGACTCCAACAGTTCGTACTATACGTTTTGGCACAGATCTCATAAAACACATAGCACTTGGAATATGCAGTGTAAGTGACCCTTAGCTATAGCCACACCCAATTTTAGCACAGCTGTAAAATTGATTGAATGATAGCCATGATGTGTTTTCAAGGATTCAGGGTTCAAGGTTCTTTATTGTCATTCACATGATCATATCACATCTGGTACATGAGGTGGAACGAGACTATGTACACAGGGTCCCAGTTATATCCGACAAAAATACAAAGAAACAGTTGTAAGATCCAAAACATGAACTAAGAAATACGCTAAACTAAGAATACACAAAACACTAATAGTGCAAAGCAATGCGCCAAACAGCAGCACGAACATGAGTCTGTGTGAGCAGAGGAGGACGAATGAACACAGCAACATGAAATAAATGAGCAGCATGAGATCAGCATCATGGATAGTCAGCAGCACAGATCAACAACCAAGTGGCATTACAGTGATTTTTTCACAGTAATTTTCACAGTGATAATCCTTGAATGAGTCTAACAGCTTCAGGGTAGAAGCTGTTCCTCAGCCTGGTTGTTCTGCACTTAATGCTCCTCAACCTTCTGCCTGAGGAGAGCGGGGCAAAATGTGTGGGTGAGTGGGGTCCTTCATGATGCAGTTGGCCCTAAAGTCAGTATTCTAAAGTCAGGAGGCTGTGGTGATCATCTTGAAATGGGTTGGCTTTAATGGTTAATCAGCTGTACATCCAACTATACATACAATAATTTGCTAACACTAGGCGTGTTTCCATCAAGGTTTCTAGACGCGCATTATGAAGCATCGCATCAGAAAAGCTAAATGGAAACGGCATAATTCGAGTTAACTTCCTCTAAGTCGCTCTAAAGTTTATACGCTCGCTTGAGGTAGTTTTTGGGGAGTCGATTCAGAGCTGAGTCGGCTAAACGACAGATGGAAACAGATTAGCCGACTCAGTTCTGCCGCAGCGAACATTCACGTCACGTGACTGATCAGCTGTTTCCGCTCCGGACAACATGTAACATCGCTAAAACTAGTTGGCATGACAGAATAAATACAACTTGCCCGATAGCAACACATACCTGAAATATTCTCTCCATTTTGCCGAGATGTCTGTTTTCAAACGCTACTTCCTGTTTACTGTGGAAGTGCGTAACGCTGACGTCTGACGTATGGCGCTGACGTGTGACGTAATGACGCTGACGTCTGACGTAGAGACGCTTTGCGTGGCATTGCAGATGCGCTTCAAGCCAGTTAATGGAAACACTTCTGATCCTCATAATTTTAATTTACATTTTAGCGAAATTTTCTAAAATTCGCTCAAAAATCGAATTTAAATTGGATGGAAACACAGCTACTGGCAACGTTTGTGCCAAAAATCTTGTAATATCAGTTAATGCTCAGAATATGTGTAGTGCAACACCAAATTTTAGGTAATTTCATTAAAACTAAAATCTGTACATGTACAGGGGTTCATTTGCACACAGACATAATGAGAATTTCATAATTTTAAAAGCACACGCCCGCTTGCTGAGCATTAAATAGGACTTTACATTTGGGCACTCAGTTTAGCATGCAGACTGGAGAAAGGAGAACAGCTGGTGTGCAGTTTAAAATGTTCTGTGGTAAAAAAACAAACAAAAAAAACCTTCAAGATAAATCTGGAACAGCTGCTCCAAAGTCATTGTTTGTTCGGTTTAAGATTAATGCCAATTAAAGGCCAACTTGAACTGTGGGACAGAATTACTAATGCCAGTGAAAACAGAAGAAATAGATTGATTTCACATAACTTTTTGTCCTAAAATGTGTCCTTCTGTTCTGTGATAATTGACTTTATAATCAATAAGAGCTCACCGCTTTTACTGAGCTACTAGCTGCTCGTCTGTGCCCTAATGCAGGTATTTTATGTACACGTCGAAGCTAATGTGCACACATCTGAGACGGTGAAGGAAATTTTGGTTGACACGGTCTCACTCCCCTCTCTTGCACTGAATTTCCCTCCCCTCGAAGTCGAACTATCCCCCATTTTTCTCTCTAATTAGCAGTCATGGTGGTGATTAGTTGTGAGGCAGAGCTCCCCACCCCTCTGTCATCCTCCATACTCGGAGGTGTGTTTTCTCCATGATTGGAACATGTGTTAAAGCCAGACGGTAGTCACAAACTGCTCAGGAACAGTGGGGGGGGGGAGGTAAACACACTACAGGAACTACAAGCGCACACATATGCACGAGAGAGAGAGAGAAAGCTGTCATATATGTACTCCAGTCCACACAGACATCTGGGCTCAACTTTGTGATATCTCCCCCCACCGCTGCAGAAATACACCAGCTCCGTTTCTCCTGTTTGCAAGATAAAAACAAACACGCTCAACGCGTGCCATTATCTCGCAGTGTTTATCGCCCATTCGGGCATTCAACGACATGCTCGTGCAAACACATTTACAAAGCACTCTTTGCTTCCCGTTCAGTGACGACTGAGCATATTTCACAGTGGCACAAAAACGGGTGTGGGGGGAAATCAAGATGTAGACGAACAGAAAGCAAAGCCCAGACGTAAACAGATCACCAGACAGGCGTCCTGCCTATGGGTTAGTCATTCAGAATACTAACAAGGCATCTGAGGAATACGAGGTGTGATGTGGGGCAGAGTTAAGCTACACTTTGGGAGGAACGGCTTACCCTTGAAATCTGACTGGCTCTCTTAGGTAGCCCTGTCTGTTGCAATATCGTATTGGCAATTATTTTGTTGTTGTTAGGCAAACAAAGACCAGGGACAGTCCATGTGAGCAAGGATTCACTTTAAAGAAGAAAAAAGGCTACTGCTCTTTCATTAAAATGTTTTATGTTGCACATGACACATCACACATCTCTGTAAAAAAAAAAAATCAGAAAGAAGAGTCTTCAATTATCATCTTAAAAACAACAAAATCACAACATTTGAAAAAAAAAATACGGAATTACATTTGAAAAAAACGGAATTATGTTAGAAAAAAACGGAATTACGTTTGAAAACGGAATTACATTTGAGAAAATAGATTTACATTTAGCCAAAGCATAAGTGGCTGGAATCACATTAGAAAATACAGAATGGCATTTGAAAAAACGGACTTTTATTGAAAGGTTGTTGTTTTTTTCACTTTAGTAACAGCATAAAACTATAAAAACTTCCGTTTGGCTTAATGCAATTCAGGTTTTTTCAAATGTCATTCCGTTTTTTAAAAATGTTGTGATTTTGTTGTTTTTGCTGTATTTTTTCAAACGTAATTCCATTTTTTACTAACGTGATTCCGGCCACTTCTGCTTCGGCCACTTTCGCTTTGGCCTAATGTAATTCCATTTTTTTTATTTTTTATTTTTTTATGTGATTCCCCTTTTTCAAATGTTCTGATTTTTCAAAAAAAGTTAAGTCTGGTCCTCTGGACATTCAAAAAACAAAACAAAACAAAAAGATTGTAGAAACGTTTCGTCTTTTGTCTAAAGACTTCTTCAGTGTGAGGAGCTGTATTCAGCTCAGTCTTATGAGCATTCATCAGGATATTGTTGTGATTTTGTTGTTTTTGTTGTGTTTTTTTGTCTTTCTTTTTTTTTTTCAAATGTAATTCCGTTTTTTCAAATGTTGTTCATTTACACCTTAGGGCCACCAGGCTATACTATTCTATTTTTAATGTGTTGGATTTTTCTACTTTTTGAATAAAACAGTTGATTATGAACAATGTCAATAATCTATCTGATGCCTTTCAAAGCATAAATAGATTTTGAACTAATAATATTACAGCCATAATTCAGGTTCTGGTTAGGTATACAGTATTTGTGAAATGCAAAATTAACACAAGGTCAACAATGCGATGAAATGCTTAGGACGAGAAGAACCGGCTC
>JBBPBX010030476.1:4593-20766 GCA_038048925.1 Garcialebias charrua
GGGGGTTACATCCTGAACAGGTCGCAAGTCCATCACAGGTAGCGTTTTTGTCACACATTTAAACTTTTTTTCAGCCTATTTCAGCAAAAATGTGCTCTCTCCACTTCCTTCTAATACATTTAAGCTTGTTTCTGCTTTTTTTTTTTGCTTCAGCTGTTTCTTGTTAATTTCTGCTTTCTTCAGATAATTTCCACTTTTTGGTCTCATTTCAGCTTCTTTCAGCCTAATTGGGCAAATGTGTTCTTTCTTCAGTCCTGCTAATTTAAACTTCATCTACCTGTTCAGATACATTTTTAGCATTTTTTAGCTGATTCCAGCTGTGTTCAGATAAATTCAAAGTTTTTTTTGTGGTAATTTCTGCTACTTTCAGCCTAATCAACTTATTTATGCTAATTTCAGCATATTATGCTCCTTTCAGCTTTTTTCTGCTATTTTAGCTACTATTTAGCTTTTTTGTGCTAATTTAATATTTTTCAACCAATTCCATTTTTTTTGCCCATTTTGGCTCTTTCCACTTCCTTCCGTCAGTTTAAGCTTTGTTTAGCATTTTCAGCTAATTTTTAGCTAATTCTTTTTTTTTACTGATATCATTATTTTAGCTGATTTCCTATTTCTGTGCTGCCTATTTAAACCTTTTTCAGTAAATATGTGTTATTTCTGCTTTCGTTTCCTAATTTAGGCTTCTTCTTCCATTTAAGCTACATTTCAGCATGCTTTTGTTTTTTTTTAATTATTACTTTAATATATTTTGGACTATTTAAAGTTTTTATAATCTATTATCTATTGTGTTTGTGTGTGTTTAAAGTAAGATGTAAGCTTATGTATAAAGTTTTTATGACTTTTGCCTTTATTTTTTTAGGGGTGGGGGAAGTTGTAAGACCATTTTGAGTTTTTATGGCCTCCTGCACATTTTGTTTGAATCTTTTCCTTTATGAGTGTTGTTTCATTTTTGTGCAAACAATAAAAATAAAATTACACGCCGAGCTCTGAAACTGAACCTTGTGTTGCTCTTTCACAAAGTTTCTCTCTGCGTTAGTTGATGAAGCACTAAACCACCTCGCCGACGCGTTCAGGAACGTCTCGGACGGCAGATATGAAATCTGAGTTTCTGTCTTTAGTTTAGTTACGTTTTTCTTGGCTTTGTCACTTTTTTTTTTCTGTTTCCACCGTCTGTTAGAGCTTCCTGTTATTCAGTGTTGTTCTAGAAATAAGTTAGAGAATGCAAACATAACTTTGCACCCCCACAAAGGTTTTCCACTCAGTCGTCTGTTCATCACAAATACTGCAGGGCTGCTCTGGCAAACAATGTTTCCTGAGCTGGTTCCTCCTGTCACTTTTCCTACACACCTCAGTTTCCTGGTTCCCTGAAGCTGGCGTAGTTCTCGTTATTTTACAATCAGATCAGGACATCTTGTTCAAAGGTGCACGGTGGCAACTTTGTTGAAAAGTGTTTTGTTTTTATGCATTTAATAATCATGTAACTTTGTATCTGCTCTCAGATTCACATTGAGGACACAAACGGAGCATTACTGAAAGTTGCAGGAAGTTTAAACATTATTAACCTTTTGTTTGGTCTGTATACATTTCAACAAACAGACCCAGGCGGGTTCGTTAAAAAGACGCAGTACAAGCCTTGACCTTTTGCTCTAAATTTGATAACCTTTACAAACAAGTCACAACAGATTCCTTGTGTTCCTTATCAGGAGTCAGAGTTTATTCTTGTTATTCTTTAATGGCAGCTTCAGTCGGACCCTATTGTCCCTGCCATTATTGTGTTTTTCTTCTGGATTAATCATTACAGGCCTTGTGTGTGTGAGAGAGTCTGATAAAGGCAGGAAGTAGGAAAGGCAGCTCAGGTCTTGATAAGATGCCATGTCGTCAGCCAACTCCAAGAACGCCTGAACATTTCTGAGTATATAATGTGACGGGAAACAGTTCACGGACCAAACATTTCCACATCATCATGTCTGACTCCTCCATCTGTAAAAATCTGTCTGAACAACAGGGCTTTCCACCTGGTGCTTATCACGTAACGAGGAAATGCTAACATTCAAGAGATGTCTCTGCTATAACATGTAGAAGTACAGCGTGTGGAGGAGAAGACGGTTTACCTGGTCATACCTTGACTGAGGAGGGTGGACGGGTCAGCTGGTTCAGCCTGAAAGAGAAAAACAATTTGTTAAAAGCACACGCAGCGTTCAGTCTTCTCTTTAAGTCTCTCCTGCAACCTCCACTCTGGAAAAGCTGTGACATTCTGTCAAATGTCAATATAAGCAGAATGTATAAACCCATATTTGATTCACAATGAAGCTTAGTAAACTTGTTTAAACAAAAAAAAGTATCAATTTGAGGAAAATAAAAAAGGTACTTTTGAATTTAATGGCAGCAAAACATTTTTAGAACGCTGCCACGGGGGCAACAAAAGGCTATGAAAGTAATTATGAATGAGAAACAGCTGGAAGAGCTTTTGCAACAAATGAGCTGAGTTGACAACAGGTCAGTGAGAGGACTTGGTTTAATAAGAGCTTACGCATCTGAAAAGGCCCCGTCAATGCAGAAATATAAATACAAGTTTAAGAGCAATATGCACTTTGAGATTTTTATTAATGAAAAGTGCATTATAAATTGAATTCATTATTATTATTATTATTATTTAGATGACGTGTTTTTTTTTTTACTGTGGCTCAGTCACCTCTGAGCAAGAGTGTTGCCGGATTGAATCCCGACCGTGCAGAGGGGAGGCATTCTGGGTGGATGTTCTCTCCGTGCATGCATGTGCTTTCTCCAGTACATGTACTCCATTTTCCTCCCACAGACCAAAAACATGCATGTTAGGCTGATTGGTAACTCTAAATTGTCCATAGAGAGAGATGGTTGTCTCGCTTGTCTCGATGTGTCCCTGTGATGGACTGGAGACCTGTCCAGGGTGTCCCCTGTCTCAAACACAGTGACTGCTGGACATGAGCACCAGTAACTCTGTGACATAAGAAGGAAGAAGTGGGTAAAGAGAATGGATGGACCTTGCTTATTTGATGCTAAACCACATTTGTTATCAATTCCAGCAGCATGGTTGTTGTAGGAGGATCCTGGTGATGACACACCTGCAGTCCAGTCCTCTCACTGACACAAGGCGCGTGATGAAAAGAAAAACCCAGGACTGATGAACAGCATCAGACAAGAACAGGACAACACTCCTTCCAAAACCTCAGTTCCTTGATGTTTACAGATGTTGTTAAAAGAAGAGAGGATGCTGCACTTTGGGAAACATGAACCATGCGTTGCTGCCATCAGACTCTAAAATCACCTCACTTGTTTTTAATTTCTTCGTTTAAAACATTTGATGTTTACATGCTCCACTGTGAATAAAATAGAGGTTTACGAGACAGACAAACGTCATTTTGTGTCCAGCGTGCCAGTCTTTGGGTCTGAGTGAGGAACTGAAGCCCGTCCATGTGTTAGTCTTTCTCTGTCCTGCAGCCTGAACACACGCTGCATCTGTAGTCGGAGCTCACCGACAGATGTTCTGCTCCCCCCAACACCACCGAGCACTAAACGTGGACTGTGTGAACGCCACGCACTGAAACGGAGCTATTAATGGAAACCCTGCAGCCCAAAGAAGCTAACAAGCTGAGAATAATGAAGCTCTCTTGAAGGCTGGAAATAGACACACTTGCTCCAGTGAGTTGCTCGTTTGGCTCGCTGCGTTTTATAAATAGCTCTGGGTTTCTGGGGACACACTAAAAGGAGAGAAAGCACTCTGTGAATGCAGAGGGATTTTATAACTTGTGAGGTTTACAGCGTGAATGGAATACATAAATATCACAGCCGTGGAGCAGCTCCTGTGGAACAACATTGTGCCTGTTGTCATCTCTCTCTCGCTCCCTGAGGAGTTGTTCGCAGCTTGTTCCAAAAGAGCCGCGGCGTTTTACTTTTTTAACGTTTCACACAAATCTGTAGGGGCCCTGTGTACGCTCCGAGATGTGCTCCTGTATGTTCACAGTGCAGATTTTAACACTTAACTCGTTTGTCAACAAGAAGAAAACCTCGGCACTGCAGGTTGCGTGAGCCGTTTAGCTGGATTTGTCTTCTGTGCAACACTTGGACGTGGTTTTAAAGGGGACCACAGATGCAAAAATCACTTTTTAATGTTTTTTTTACTCAACTTTGGGTATTAACTTCATAAAAAAACAGTCCTTGTGCCAAAAAAATGCACCCAGTGGTTTATTTACTCTAAGTAGATTTATTTATTTTTGATAAATACACCAGGATTCACACTTCCTGCAGTTATTGACGTCACAGGCCGTAGCCAATCACCTCAAACCTGAGTCCAGCCCCTCACCTAGCAACCCCTGGTTAGGCTCAACCCACTTCTGTATTAAACACATGACTGTTGTTTTTCATGATTTCATCTCATCTTTTGTTTATATGTTCTTAATTTCATGTGTACAGCACTTTGTTGCAGCTGTGTTTTTTTTAAATGGCTTTATAAATAAAGTATAATTGTTATTTTTATGTTTTAGTTCAATTTTTAGTGTATTTGCGATCGCTCCCAACGCGCAGCCGGCAAAAATTAAACGAGCGGACCCCCGGCGTAGGGACCGGTTGCGACGGGACCCTCTTCCGGCGGATGGAGCGGAGCTTCAACTGTACAGCCTCGCAGCAGCGAGGACCTTCTCCTTACAGATTAATTTACGGGAGACACTTGGTGAACTTTGTGTTGTCTTGACTGGAACAGCGATAACTCCCAAAATCTCCGCGTGCAACGAGCGGAGCTGGCGAAAACCGGAAGAGGAACAAGCTAACATTAGCTTCGGATTCGGCAGGTCTCATGCTAAAAGGAGCAGCTCATGGCGGCGCGCTCAGACGGGTTTCGGTAAGTTATCTTAAGCTAACACTAACAGTAAGTCAAATGAGTAATAAAAAAAGAGCTAATTTTAAAACAACAACACATTACAGATACTGGCTGTTACAGAGGGCGTAAACAGATCGTTGAAGGGCGTGGACTTCAAGAAACCGGTCGTTCAAAACGAAAGTTAAAGCTGCTATATGTAACTTTTCTAACAATATATTTTTAACATATTTCTTCACTCTGTCACTAGATTGATGTTAGAGAGGTAATCTCTGAAAAAAACTAAAAAAAAATATTGTCCCCTTGCTTCTCCAGGTGGTAAATAAGCATTTCTAAAAAGAAAAAGTGACCCGCCATTTTCCAGCCAATAAAAACAAAGTTTGTAACCAGCCAATAAAAACCGAGCTTGAATTTGAATCAGCCAATAAAAACAGAGCTTGAATTTGAATTTTAACAGACCACAAGGGGGCAGAGCCATATATGGCTCTGAGGGGGAGGGATCAGAATGCTTTGCTTGTTGAAATTTTTTCTAAGTGCTGCTGTTCTACAGAAACTGCAGACTGAACCTTTAAAAATGGCAGAATTAAAAAGGGTATAATTGATTATCTAAGAATTATTTTGTGTATTAAAATGAATTAATATTGTCAAGATAGCACACAGAAATAACATAAAAATTTTAAATACCTATATGTGGTCTCCTTTAAGGTTGCTACATACCGTATTTTACGGACTATAGGTCGTGGCTTTTTATAATTTTTTTCATGGCTTGCGACCTATAGTCAGGTGCAACCTAGTTATGGCTTTTTATAAAATAAGCTGATTTGTAATCATTTATTAACAAAAATTAAACTGAGACACACTCTTACAATAATGTCAGCTAACAAATATATATTTTTAGGTGTTTATCCTGCTAAAATTATTCATTTATTAAAGAAAAGTTCAGCTCAGACACATATTTGCTATAATTTTTATCAAACAATTAATTGTTTTTAAGTGTTAATCTTCTTAAAAGCCTTGCTGTGCACTCCTGTGGAAGAGACATTTGCAGCAGAGCTAAACACGGTCCACATTTTGACGTAGGTGCGACCTATACAGTATATGGATTTTTCCAATTATTTTGCAATAATTGGTCAATGCGACCTATACTCGGGTGCGACCTATAGTCCGAAAAACACGGTAAATAAAACAGTGGTTTCAAACATGCGCTGCTGTCCAGAACCATTTTGGAGATGCTCCGTGAAGCTGCATGCGAGCGCAAAAACGCCTGCTCCATTTCCTCTGGATTTATTGCAGACGTTAATCATCCAGCGCTCTAATAAGAAAATCTCTTGAAGACCAACATCTGAGACACACCGAACATGCAGAACATCGGTCTTCTGACGTTTGTGTAAATCTGCTCCTACGTGTTGATTCCCAGCTGTTAATGATCACCTGTGGTGTTCATATCAGCACAAAAATACTCGTCAGGGAGCTTTAGTTGCCATTTTTGATATGCAGCAAACAAAACAAGGCCTTTTCCTCCGAGCGCTCCTTGTGTGCAGAACATAGACACTCCCTGGTCGTCGCTCCCCTCTGCTTCTAGCTGTCTGATTAAAAAATGCATCCTGCAGCAAATGGAAAACAACTGGAAAATGCAACAGCTAAGTCCAGACTGAGGTGTCCACATGTTTGCCCAACATTTCCAGTGCCTCAGGTTAACAAGTTTTAACATAAATAAATATCTGCATTTGAAAAGCTTCATAAAGAAGGCCTAAAATATTTGATCAGTGTCCTGTCAGCTTTGAAACAGATGTTTTGACGGAGACGGCTGTTTGACTCTGTTTATGGTGTGTCATTCCAGATCAGGTTGCTTTTCGACAGCTGGATCTGTGTTCTCTAGTATTTCTGTGTGTTCATTCTTTCTTGTGTGCCTGGTTTTTGTTTCCTCAGCTCCTCGTATCTGTGCCCCGTCTGCTCATCAGCTCACGTGGTCTTCATCTAGAAGTTCATTTTCAGACCCAGTTCTCCACCTGGTCACCGTTACCTGCTGGTCGTTTTGTTCTGAGCTCCCTCTTGCTGCATTTACCTTCAGAGTTTATTTTTGTATTTTCATTGTGCTACTTGAGTTCCAGCTTTTTGTTCATTTTTATTTACCGTAGCGTAGCCTCAGTCTGCATCCTGCGTCCTTAAGTAAAAGTAAAGTGCTATGTGTTGGCATCATTCTATGTTTCTATACAATGATGACATTGGTTCTCTGCATTTAACCCATCACACCTGAGGTACACCCAGGTGGAGCAGTGGGCAGCTATGTACCGTATCGTATTTTCCGGACTATATAGGTCGCAGCTTTTTATCATTTTTTTCATGGCCTGCGACCTATAGTCAGGTGCGACCTATATATGGCTTTTTATAAAATAAGCTGATTTGTAATAATTTATTAACAAAAATTTAACTGAGACACACTCTTACAATAATAAGAGCTTTACGATCTGCCAGTCAACACCTGCTGGAGGTGCCTCGCTCAAGGTACAAACAATGGGGAGACCGGTCATTTTCTGTTGCCGGCCCAAAAGCCTGGAACAGCCTCCCCCTTGAGCTGCGTGCCACCTCTGATCTGACTCTGTTCAAAACCAGACTGAAGACCCACTTGTTCAAAAAAGCTTTCAGTGTGTAACTTTTATTACTTTTGGTATTTTAGTATGTAGCATTTCTTTTATTTCCATTGCCTTCTTTTATTACTGTTGTTTTTTATTCTATTTTCACTGATTTATTGTTCCAGTTTATTCATCTTTTTATCCTGTTAAGCACCTTGGTCAATGCAAGGCATTGTAGGAAGGTGCTATACAAATAAAGTTTATTATATTTATTATTATTATAATGTCAGCTAACAAATATATATTTTTTAGGTGTTTATCCAGCTAAAATTATTCATTTATTAAAGAAAAGTTCAGCTCAGACACATATTTGCTATAATTTTTTATCAAACAATTAATTGTTTTTAAGTGTTAATCTTCTTAAAAGCCTTGCTGTGCGCTCCTGTGGAAGAGACATTTGCAGCAGAGCTAAACACGGTCCACATTTTGACGTAGGTGCGACCTATATATGGATTTTTCCAATTCTTTGGCAATAATTGGACAATGCGACCTATACTCGGGTGCGACCTATAGTCCGAAAAATACGGTAAGCGCCCGGGGAGCAATTAGGGATTATGTGTCTTGCTCAGAGACACCACGACATGTGGGAATGGCTGCGAACCACGACTTTCTGGTCCCATGTCAGCTGTCCTACCTCTACCCCATCTCGGCCCCTGGAAAGTTGAAGGTTTCACACCAACATCAACCTTAAGATCCAACATGGCTGCTGCCACATAGGCCTACATGCTAACTGTTAAAAGCTGTCGTCATAAACTATTTATTTACATTTCTGTCAGTTTGCATCTTATTAAATCATTCGCACGCAGTTTAGTTCAACTTGTCTTAGCGAACATAATGCTACAGGGTTTTAACAAAGAAATATACAGTCATTAGCTTGTTTGGCTAAGTTGTCACGGAGCTAAACTATCAGACTATTCAACCATTTTCTAGCTGCAGCTAAGTTGATGTGGCACAAATGTGAGTGTGACTGATGTAAATGTGTTATTGTAGCTCGATGCTATGATTATCTGAAGCTAGTATTCCTAATGAAAAATAACTAAAGAGATGTTTCTGTCTCTTCAGTGGACATGTCCACTGCACGTGTTTTGTTGCTAAAAGTAAAAGCTTTGTGGTTAGTTGTAGTTGGAGTGAGCGTTTGCCCACGCTGTGGTCAGATAGTCTGAAGCTCTTCTCGGACCGCAGGCTAATATCTGTTCCTGGCACAGCTTCAAGAGTGTGGCTTCTCTTCAGCCATTGTTGCATTTTTTTTATCCTGGAGTAGGCCCAACACAAACCGGAGCACGGTTCAGCTGTGGCAGCACGGACGTGCGGATGTGTAAAAACCTCTTTAATATGTTAACACAACAGAGGAAATGTTAACAGCTCACAGGACAGTTTCACCCAAAGGTTGGAAATAAAAGCAACAAGGCCCATAAAATGTTTTGCAGTTTGCACGTCCCATCTGCAAAAAATACCTTTTTTTGTTATAATAATGTAAAAAAGTACTTTTTTGTCTGGGCTGAGTACAGTATGTGAAATAAAAAGAACCCTCTTCCTTAAAGAGATAGACGTGAGATAAAAAGAGCCCGCTCCTCGGGGTGAAGACAAGGCGGCGGCAGACATCACACTGCCATCCTGTCTAAAAAATGTTCCTCATCTTCAACAGGAAGGAAGTCATTTCTGAAAGCGCCTGCACCAGGGGAGTAAGCCAGGGTGATAAAAAGTGGAAAATTAAATAGCCAGAAAGAAACAAGAAGTTGTGTCTGGCCCATCCAAAGAGGTTTTACCTTTTAAGGCTGGGAGCTACTGTTCCTGTTGGTTTGTTTCTCTGCTGCTTGAAAATGGAAAATATGAACATGTGAACGAGAGGGGAAGTCAGTTTAAGAAAAAAGCACTTTAAGACACTGATGGCTTCAACAGCTTGTGTTTGGAGCACTTTTAGCTCAACGGCACTTTGGCTTGGTGCAGGAGTCTTGGTTGAGGGTCTTGTAATGTTGGCACCTTTATGGAAGTCACTTTGAGGAAACTTGTCTCCAAATTATGGTTCAACTCCAGCACTGGGACAAAAAAAAGCCCAGCAGTGTCCACAAAAATACAATACGTCATCATAAAACCACAATACTGCGACTGCTTCCAACACCGAGGGGACGTGTTTGGAGTTTTTGAGGCGCTCTAACTCCAAAAGTTAGCGGCAAACAAGTCAGGCCAGCGTTACATATTTAAAGAACGCATGGCTAAATAATAGATGAAATGACGAGTTGGTCAAACACTCACTGTTGTTCAGCCTTCTCCATGTCATCTAGGAAGAACAGTGCCGTGGCCAGGAAGAACATGCCCCCCAGGACGATGATGAAGGGACACAGCATGAGGGCATAGCCCAAACTGAGGAACTGCCAGAGCGCTGAGGTTGCAAAGCTCTTCTGAAGTCCATCGGAGATCTGCAGCCAGGCCAGGACAAACACACACACACACACACACACACAGAAAGAAGAAAAGGGAGAGTCGATTTAAAACAAGTACATTTTGTGAAGGATGTCAGTTACGGCCAACATACTGTTTATAAAGCTCACTGGTAGTTTAGGACTTTCTTTACGATAAGTCAACATGCAGATGTTTCAGTGTGTAAACTGTACAAGAAGTACGCAGGTGAAGATACTCAGTCATCCAGGACATGGTCAATTCAAAAAAGTTCAAAATGTCCACATTTTGGACCGAGAAGAAGACAAACGGTTTGAGAGGACGGTGAAGGAAGCCATTTACGTAAAACAAGAGAAGCCATCTTCAAACAGAGGACGAGGTCTCAGATTTCAACTCTTAAAAACTTATGATGGGCAGCACGGTGACGCAACTGGTAGAGCTGCTGCCTCTCAGCGAGAAGGTCCCCGGTTCAAATCCTGGTCCAGAGGCCTTTCTGGGTGGAGTTGGCATGTTCTCTCCGTGCATGTGTGTTTTTTCGCCAGTTTCCTCCCACAGAACAAAAATATGCAACATGACTGATTGGTAACTCTAAATTGCAGTGGTGGGCGCCAGACCGCTAGGTAGCGCTAATGCGCTAATCCGCTTATAGCGTACCTAAACAATTTATCAGCGTTACAGCGGATTGACTAACTTTTATAATTCATACGCGGATTTGTGCTACTTTTATTTAAAATGCAGTACCGCTAATAACTAATTATCTATCAGTAAAAACGAAAAAACTTATTTACGGCCCGGACGACTGCTAACAGACCATATCCTGTCAGCGCCGGATGTGGTCCGTGACAAAAAAGCGTCCCCTCAGTCTCTTTGCTAGAGCGAGCGCTCTCAGTTAGCAGCCAGTGTGTTACTCTGCAGCCTTATTGCTTGTTTTCGAAGAGTCAGACGAAGAGTTTTTAACATGGAGGGTGAACTTATGGATGTTTCTCAGCGGCCTACGCGACGCGTCTGGATTTTAAAAAGTATTTCGCCATTTGCCCTCTTCAAAATGGCGGCCGCGACGGCCACAGAAGATAAGGACTTTCCATGAAAACACGGTAAAAACAATTATTTCTTTGCTGAGAAAAAATATATTTCTTAGCTGACTTTATAGCACAAGGTTTTTCTGAGCTTAACCGGTTCAAATGGTCAAATCTGCTGGATTAAAAAAAGTATTTCGCCATTTGCCCTCTTCAAAATGGCGGTTAGCGTGTTAGCATTAGCGTCCGCTAGCATTGGTAATACATAAGTGCTTTTGAAATTGCGGACCTAAATAAATCAATAAGTGCTTTAGAAATAGCGGAACTAATTTTTGGATTAGCGCTGCCCAGCACTGCTAAATTGTCTCTAGGTGTGAGTGAGAGAGTGAATGGTTGTTTGTCTCTATGTGTCCCTCTGATAGACTGGAGACCTGTCCAGGGTGTACCCGCCCCTCGCACAGTGATTGCTGGACATGGACAACGGCGACCCAAAATGGAAGAAGCGGGTAAAGATAATGGATGGATGAAAACTTATATTGCAGCTTTAGGACTGATACCCAGCCAGTTTCACTCCTATCAGGAATTTCATCCATGTGACCAGAGTGGCTCCTCTGTGAGTCAGCTTGTTTGGCTGACTCACTTTTGATTGTATTGTAATTTATGATTGTGTGTACAGCACTTTGGTCCTGTTGGCTGCATAAAATGCTCTATAAATAAAGTTGGTATGGTATGGACTAACAAAGACCCTAACATGCCCCTATTGTGAGGAGTGACAGGACAATCTGCACATATACATTATCTAGTTTATTGAGCATGCATCAGAGTATCTAGCTTACCTCATCTTTATAACTCAAACCCCACACTCTGTTCTTTAAATTGAGAAAACTCCTCGGATGAGAAGCAAAACGTCTTGTTACAAATAAAATCCACTTGTTTTTGTCTTGAACTTTTATGAATGTACAAGAAGTATAGAAAGAACCAAAAAAGAAGAAAAAAAAGAAAGAAAGAAAGAAAGAAAAGCCTGTAACTGTGCAAATATTAAATTAAATTTGGAAAAATAAAACCTGGACCATATCAGAAGTGTCTAGTTGTCTATTTCTATGTCCTCTGTCCTCTTTTCTTTGGAAGATAATACAAGTTAGAAAGAGTGCTTGGCTACAATGGAAGTCGATGGGAGTTTGGATGTGTTGACTCTGTGGGCTCCCCAGCAATGAGCAACAGAATGAATTGATGTATGCACATCATAAGAAAGGTCAGTACTGTGGGAATAAAGCACGTTTGTTTGAAAAGACTCTGGGATGTTTAGACAGCTGAAAATTTGAACATTCTGCGGTAAAACCCTTGAAAATGACAAAAGCTAAACTGTGATTGTGTAAAACTGTGAAGGATATTGAAACATCAGCTCAGTCGTGTAAAGTTCAACTTTCTGTAGTCGTTCAAACGTGCAGGGATGTTTCTACTGTGGAGCTTGAGCGGTATGAGCTGGCTTTACTTACACCTTTTGCCAACATCCCAGTGTTGTGTGCGTTAAAAACATATATACTGTATTGTCCACACTGTTTGGTGTGTTTCTCACATCTGTTCCTGATGGACCTGCACACTGTGATGTCTTTATTGCAGTGGCGGGCCGTCAGGGCCAGCTGAACCTTCTCTGATGGCCTAAACACATTAAGAACCACTAACTTACATTTTAGTATAGTTTTCTATTTATTAACATTAATCTTATTCTGAAACGTCTGTTGTCTTCATTTTATAACCTTTCTCCTGGTTGTGCAGTTTACAGGGGAGCAACTAAGAGTGGGGAGTGGTGGCGCAGAGGTTAAAGAAAGTGGGCCTGTGATCGAAGGTTGCCGGCTCAACTTCCCGAACTGACAACATAAAAATGTGTGTGGAAAAGGTGAAGCACCCACATCTGCCTCCACTCTTATTTGTCCTGCTCTGGGCCCTTGAGCAAGGTCCTTAACCCCCACCGTCTGCTCTGAAACAGGTCTCTCTTGAAAACGAGTCCTCGTGACTCGGTGAGACTACCTGGACAGATAAAGGTTGAATGAATCAGATGTTGAGCTGGCACTGCCAGGGCCTTCTACAAACATCAGCATCTTGATGTCTTTTGACTGGACGGCCAGAGAGCGGACTGGTTGGCTCAAGGGCACTGCATCTGGAGCGTCTTGCTCAATGTCAAGCGGACGCTCTCAGCCCTAGAGCGAATCAAAACTTGTTCCAGAAACGCGACTGAGCAGATTGGACTTTCAGCGTTAGCGTCCATGGTGATAGAAAAGAACCTGCTGTTGAAATGCAAACACCATGAAGACCTGCAGGACAGAGGAACTGAACTATCATCAAAACTTTAGGTGAGTCAAATGCATTTTATTCAAATATTTTAGTCCATTTATTACGTCCATCTTGATGCTTTTAGCAATGGCTTTTATTCTCGCTACATGACATACCTGTCTGTGCAGCACCTTCTTATTCTGCATTTATTTTATTTTATTTTTTTGCTATATGTTGTCATTGTATTTTTCTATACAATGATGAAATTAGTTCTCAACATTTAACTCATCACACATGAGATGCACCCAGGGAGCAGTTAGGGATTGGGTGTCTTGCTCAAGAACACCATGACACGTGGGCATGGCGGAAAGTTGAACTTGCGACTTTCTGGTCCCAAGTCGGCTGCCCTACCTCTACGCCACAGCGGCCCCACCACACTAAGAGCATCCAGGAGAACAATGATTCACAGAGATGCTATGCAGAACTAAGCAAAGGTAAGCACCACCTGGTGACATCACCAAATCATTTCTGAGTATTACTGATGATGGTTCCTGTAGCTGTGGTGTGATCATGACCATATTACGAGGTGGCTAAACTCAGGCAGGACACCACTGAAGTCCTGGGTGTAACATGCACGGCCCGCCACTGTTTTTGTGTTTTTAAAAGCTGTGAGATCAGTGGTGAACGGAAAACTCATTATGGAAGAAGAAAACTAACATTCAACCAGTAATGATGACGCTTCGGTGTTTTATGAATTTGACACATTTAGTAATTACTAGGGATGCACCGATCCACATTTCTTATTTCCGATCCGATCCGATCCTTAAATCTGGGTATCGGCCGATACCGATACTTTTCCGATCCGATACTGTTCAAGTAGATGAGTCTGTATAATAAATATTTTTGAACTGAGATCATTCATTTTAACAATGTGTGCGATACACCCAATAAAGACACTCTGGGCCTTACAACAGGAAACTCACAAACTTTAACAGCATACAAGAGGCAGGTCTATACCACACACAACCTTCTCACTCATGGTGCAGCTGGAAAACTAAAATACCGCTAAGCATTATGGGAAAGACAACAAAATCCACACCCATAGTGGTTAAGGGGAATGGACTGTGTTGTCTTTCCCATAATGCTTAGCGGTTTTTTTTAGTTTTCCAGCTTTAGGTGCAGCTGGAAAACTAAAATACCGCTAAGCATTATGGGAAAGACAACAAAATCCACTCCCGTAGTGGTTAAATGGAGTGGACTGTGTTGTCTTTCCCATAATGCTTAGCGGTTTTTTTAGTTTTTCAGCTGCACCATGAGTGAGAAGGTTGTGTGTGGTATAGACCTGCCTCTTGTGTGCTATGTAAGGTTGTGTGTTCCCTGTTGTGAGGCCCAGAGTGTCTTCATTGGGTTTGTCTCACACATTGTTAAGAAGGCAGTCACAGAATATGGTGGAACACAAGTGCTCTTTGAAGCTGGATCGGAAATATCAGTTGGTTGGATCCGATATCCAATACTTAAAGTATGCTGGTATCGGATACCGATACTGGATCGGATCGGCCCCATCCCTAATAATTACTCAGTTTTTAATATATTGTAACCATTTGTCTGGATTGGACAGCAACAGATAGATAACATTATCTTTTAGGTAATCTCTGCTTTCACTTTTTTCCCAATTAGCTCCTTGTTTGGCAGCTAACAGGTCATCGTGGGTTGTGAGAGAGGGTGAGGTCACCAGCTCTGCCACAGTGCCCCCCCATAAGTTCTCAAATGTATACTTTGGTGCAGTGAAAACTACAAAGCAGCAGATGCTCCTGGGGGGACCTTCAGACAGATTGCTCATGGGTAAACAAGAGGGCAGCTTCTTGTTTGTGTGAGTCTAACAGCCGTAGGTGGAGCCGGCTGAACAATGTTGATTTCATGTTCGCGTGAGCAGAATGAGACTCTCTACGGGGGGAGCTGCAGAACCGCTGACAGAGAAATGTTGGAGGGGGTGAACTTGTGTGGAGAATATGTGCCTGAACGTGCAAGGTGAGTGCATGCACAACACCAAGGGAGAAAAGGAAACGTGCAGCAAAAAGCGCTGCACATTTGGGCAGCTGTGCGTGGCCCGTCCAAAGCCCGTTTCGTACGGTAATTTCCCTGACTCGCCCAGAGCAGCACGGCTAAAAATATGCAGAGAACTGCTGCTCGTCTAATGATCGTGCCAGAAGGCATTTCTTGGATGATTGTTGAGAGATTGTTCCTGGTATTCTTCTGCAACCAGAACAGGAGCTCATTAAGAGTTTCTCGGTGGGTTTTTGACCGTCAACTCTGTGTCTACGTGCTGATGGAGACAAGTTTTGGCTCGAGTTTGGGAGAATTTCAGGTTTTGTTTTACATAACAGGAGGTGTTGAGTTTCCAGAGGCCTTCCCACAAACAGCAGCTACGATAAACCAGAACTCCCACACTGCTTCGTTGTGTTAAATGCATCACCCTCAGCTCTGCTTGGCGCACAAGTCAAAATTCCCAATGTGAACACAAAAGACTGACTCGTTCACTCTCCTGTGGTTATTTTGCTGCTAGCTTGTTGTTTTTCTTGACGTTTCTTATTTTTTGTTGCTAGATGACAGTATTTCTGCCAATCTGCCTGGGCGACCTCGTATCTTCCCCCGCTCTATGTGCGTCACGACTGGTCCATCGCACTTGTGTGCTAAACCTCAGTCCAGTAGCCGAGGCGGTGAGCGGTGACGCACCCTGAGCGTTCTGCAAGTCGTCGGTCGACCGAGGAGAGGAGTGCAACCCCCCCAGATGTGTCACTCAGAGAGTCGTGACCCCGGAGGCTGAGTGGAGAAGATCAGAGAGGACTGTGGGTCCATGGACCACTGAGTCACTGTGTGTTTACAGGCTGCTTTAATTTGACACACTGTTGTTGTATTAACATTAGGAACAATACTGTACATTATAGTTTAAGTTTGTAACAAAATGCTTTGTTTAACACAAGGGGTTTCAGTTTACACGGACAAAGCC
>JBBPBX010030476.1:20812-35159 GCA_038048925.1 Garcialebias charrua
TCGTTTACACGGACCACATATTGTGTGTACCGTACTTTTCGGCATATAAGTCACATATTTTGCCTAATTTGCATGTCTTGCGACTTAAATGGCGAAGCAACGTATTTATGGATTTTTTCCCCCATGTTTTTAGACCAATTTTTGGCTGAGATATGACGTTTCCATTCATTCTGACTGAAAAAATTGAGCAGTACCACTTTCGGCGGCTAGGGGCGCTAAAGGGCCCTCTAGGCTTTTGACGACTACCGGTATACCTGAATGTGTACGGATATTTTAGAGCAAGAAAAGTCCTGCTGGATGGACAGCGGGTGCATCATGCTGCAATTTAAAGATAAAATTAAAGTGTTTAACTCCATTCCTGCATCATCCTGGGAGGCTTGACCAAAGTGCTGCAGCCTCTGGACATTTCTGTGAACCGGAGCTTCAAAGCAGCTCTGCACCGCCTTTAGGAGGAGTGGACGTAGAGCAACAGCTTCACGGCTACAGGACGGATGTGCCATGCGACGTTCCAGCAGGTCCTCGGATGGATGGATAAAGCATGGACCTCAGTCAGTAAAGAATCCATTCAGTCGGGGTTCAGGAAGGCACAATGTTTTCTGGACGTGGAGGAGGAAGAGGAGGCTGAGCACTGAATCAACTACCGGTACTTCAGGAGTTGGCAGAACTCTTCACCAGCGACACAGAAGAGGAAGAATTCAACGGGTTTGAATAAATAAAAAAATTAAAAAAGTGTTTCTGTCATCATTATGGGCGGGTGAGCGTGTAGTCATTTTAAAGCCGCTTTATTTCGTCGGCTTCATTTTGCCATGTTTTAACAGTCAAAGTGCATTTATTTAGAAAAGTTCAGCTCAGACACATCTTTGCTATAATGTCAGCAAACAAATATATTTTTAAGGTGTTTATCTTGTTCAATTTGAAAGAAATGCACCGTTTCCACTCGCTGCATTACTATTTCTTTATGTTCTGTGTTCCTCTGTTTGCTACTTAGTTCTGCAATACATTCTGTTTACAACCAGCTGTGATTTCCTTCCTTGTATTCCCTGTGTTTTCCCACAATAAATATTTGGAAGTAGTTTCTCTGCCTTGTCAACCATCTGTTTTATTAATAAATCAGACTTTATTTACTTCAAGTTTTTGAGTGTTGTCTGTAACCTTTGGATCAGTTCACTCCAAAATCACATCAGAAGTAGCTGAATCTGATCCCAACACATGCTCTGAGCATTAACACTTAAGATTTGTTTAAAAAGTTCCCATTAATATTTGGAGTCAACTTTGACTGTGAGCAAAATATGTAATGCACCACTGAATAAATTTTGATTAGACTTAAAAAAAAATACAACAGCAATAACAACAAAATAAATAAAAACATTTGATGTACTACATCTACAACTGATTAATTTTTGGAGTTGATCCAATTCAAGATGGCCACTGACTCAGACCGTCACACATTTGTCTCTGTCAGTAGTTTACACAAGAACAATCTGAGCCTTCCTCCCAGAATAAAGACTTCCTGCTTTGTTGCCAGATAGTTTGAGACCTCTGAAGAGCTCGACTTGTCCCTGAATGAAACTCGCAGCCTCTGTAATCCGTCTTTGACAATAGTTTAAGAGTTTCATTCAAGCATAATTCCAGTGGTGCTCAGCTGTGGACAGCTTGTCAGGATCTGAGAGAACATCTGAGGACCAGTATGATCCACTCATCGAAAATGTCTGTTGTTTTTGTTCAAAGTAACTCAGACTGAAAGCCAGACTCATGATAAAATACAGTGTAAAGACATAAAACAGAATATTCTCTGTACACTGTCCACAGGCATCATAAAGAGAATCATAAACTATATGAAATGTTTCATTGCTCTATGTTTATTGTATGCTACTGCTAGGTTTAGCTACCATCCTGCTATTTCTATTTTTAACCAGTTTTGCTACTTTGACTAGCTTTTTGATAATTTTAGTGTTTTTGCTAGTTTTAGTATTATTTAGCAAGTTTTTCTTTTTTTTACTATAAACTATTTTGTACGGAAGCGTATTGCAGTCATACATGGACATTTTTTTGAGCTTATGTAGTAATAACGTAATACTATGTACTAAAAACGTGATACTATGTAGTAATAATAACGTGATACGTATGTAGTAAAAACATGATACTATGTAGTAAAAACGTGATACTATGTAGTAAAAACGTGATACGTATGTAGTAATAACGTGATACTATGTAGTAATAATGTGATACATATGTAGTAAAAACGTGATACTATGTAGTAAAAACGTGATACTATGTAGTAAAAACGTGATACGTATGTAGTAATAACGTGATAAGTATAGATGTAGCATGCGCGTAGCCAGTATTTTAGGAGGGGCGGTTCCTTTAAATATATAGTAGACCTGCAAAAAGCAACAAGCCTCGGTGGGACACTGGAAGCGCGTCTGCTCTCCGCTCCAACGACCCGAGTTCGATCCTGACCTGGTTGAACTTGTTTTACTTTTTTTTTTAAATTGGATAAATAAAATAAAAAAGGAGTTTGTGTTAACCACAGGCATATTACGTCCATGGTGTTAACCGGTTTGACATTAGCGGCGTCTCCCTTCTCAGAACTTGTGTTGTGCGGGAGTTGTGGTCCCGCCTACAACTCCCGCACAACACACAAGTTCTGTGTTAAGAGAGGTGGAAAGAGAAGGTATGGAGACGCCGCTAATGTCGAACCGGTTAACACCATAGACTTAATATGCCTGTGGTTAACACAAACTCCTTTTTTATTTTATTTATACAATAAAAAGTAAAATAAGTTCAACCAGGTCAGGATCGAACCCGGGTCGTTGGAGCGGAGAGCAGACGCGCTTCCAGTGTCCCACTGAGGCTTGTTGCTTTTTGCAGGTCTACTATATATTTAAAGGAACCGCCCCTCCTGAAATACTGGCTACGCGCATGCTCCATCTATACTTATCACGTTATTACTACATACGTATCACATTTTTACTACATAGTATCACGTTTTTACTACATAGTACAGGGAGTCCCCGACTTACGAACGAGTTCCGGACCTAAGGACCGCTCGTAACCCGGTTTTGACGTAAGTCGGAACCCATAGCACGTGCATTCGTAAGTCCGGATTTTCGTTCGTAAGTCGGAAATTGTATGCTAGCGCTGCGCCAAACACCCGTTTTTCAACACAAACGTGCATACTGGTTCATAAACATGCACAGAACTTTGTTTACAAAAGGTTAGCTAACACACTTTCATCTAAAAACACCTAAAAACACATACCAGTGCTGTATTTAATGTACAACTGTACTGTTCGTAAGTCCGTTCGTAAGTCCGAGTTGCCGTAAGTCGAGGGCGCTGTAACTCAAGGACTCCCTGTATCACGTTTTTACTACATACAGGTAGTCCCCGACTTACGAGCGAGTTCCGTTACAACGAGTTGCTCGTAACATGGAAATCTCGTAATTCGGAACGGCCGCCACGTGTCTCGTAAGTCCGGAATTTCGCTCGTAAGTTGGAACGGTTTTGCTAGCGCGACTACAAACACTCGTTTTTCATCGAAAAACTGCTTACGAGTGCATAAAAATGATCGGAAACGTGTGTCCACATGTTTAGCTAACGAACTGTGGTGAAAAAACACAGAAAAACTCGGTATTTTTTGCGTTTTTTCCAAAAATTCGCCAGCTCGTAAGTCCGGAACCTCATAGGTCAGAGCGCTCGTAAGTCGGGGACTACCTGTACATATCACGTTATTACTACATAGTATCACGTTTTTACTACATAGTATCACATTTTTACTGCATACGTATCACGTTATTACTACATAGTATCACGTTTTTACTACATACGTATCACGTTATTACTACACAGTATCATGTTTTTACTACATGGTATCATGTTTTACTACATACGTATCACGTTATTACTACATAGTATCACGTTATTACTACATAGTATCATGTTTTTACTACATAGTATCACGTTTTTACTACAAACGTATCACGTTATTACTACATAGTATCACGTTATTACTACATAGTATCACGTTATTACTACATAGTATCACGTTATTACTACATAGTATCACGTTATTACTACATACGTATCACGTTATTACTACATAGTATCACATTTTTACTACATAGTATCACATTTTTACTACATACGTATCACGTTATTACTACATAGTATCACGTTTTTACTACATAGTATCACGTTATTACTACATAAGCTCAATTTTTTTTTTCATGGATGACTGCAATACGTTTCCATCATTTTGCTGGTTTAGCTTTGAATGAGCTTTTTGCCACTTTCAGCCTTGGATAGCTGTTAGATAATTTTATCATTTTGCATGCTTTTTGCTAGACTTGTGCTACTTTGGGCTTTTAACTAATGTTTTGCTCATTTTAACTTTGAGTGCACGTTCTGCTTCCTTTTTTTTTTGTTTGCTAGTGTTTCTAGTGTTTTATTTTCGGCTTCTTCAGCAAATTTCAGGAAAGTTTTTCTGCCCTCAGCATCCTCATGTTCTAATTTTAAAAACAGCGGATTGTGATTTGACAGACTGAAGTGAATCCTGTTTCACTCTCTTTTGAATCGTGTACAGGGCGTGATGGTGCAGAGGTTAGAGAAGATGGGCCCTATGACTGGAAGGTCAGCAGTTCAACTCCCCGAACCGACAACATCAAAATGTGGGTGGAAAAGCTGAAACACCCACACCTGCCTCCACCCTCATTTTCCCCACCCAGGGCCCCTGAGCAAGGCCCTCAACCCCCACCATCTGCTCCCAAACAGGTCTCTCTTGAAAATGAGTCCTCGTGACTCGACGAGACTACCTCTTTAAATAAAATGTGCAGCATTTCAACTCTGGCTCCCTGAATGCTACTCTTTGTGTTTTTGTGCCAGACTCAAAGGGCGGGGGCTGTCTGTGACCTTGAGATGCCCCAGTGTCCCGGTAAGGACCACTCACTCGTCTCCTGACCAGTCAAAAACAGTAACACCTGCGTCTCCCGGGAAACACAAGAAAATATGTCTCGTTGCCTTTAGAGGTGAAATCACAACTGTGCTCTCCTGAGACGTGCGCGCTAAAAGCTCCTCCTGCGCCACACGTTACTCTGGCCCACTTACACTGACTGATGAACTGGTATCTGTGTGTGTGTGTGTGTGTGTGTGTGTGTGTGTGTGTGAGAGAGAGAGAGAGAGAGAGAGAGAGAGCCGCTCTCCAGATTTATAGTCTGGGACCACCTAAAACCATCTTCCTCCTCATTCAGATGCTGCTGGTGGGTCTTACCAGGCCGATCAGGTACGGACTTCCTGCGTCACCCAGCAGGTGAGAGGTGAAGCTCTGGAAGGCGACCGCCGTTGCTCTCCGCGTGGGGACAACGACGAACTGCAAAAAAAGACAGAAATAAATGAAAAGTTGAAAAGAAGGGACATTTTCAAGGTGATAAAAAAAGAGGGGTCTCCCATTATCCATCTTTTTGGGTCTGTCTGTTTGTTTATCTGTCTGTTAGCAAAATAACTCATAAAGCACTGATTTTATTGAAAATGGCAAAGTAATCACTGGATGTACAGTGCCAATAAAAAGTATTAACCTCTTGGATGTTTTATGATTTTTAAGACCTTAACTGTTGGTATTTTAATATTCTCTGTATTTTTTTTATATTCTCTGTAATTTTTTATATTCTCTGTAATTTTTTATATTCTCTGTTATATATTTTGATATCTTGTGCGACTCCTTGTGTATGTTCCTTTGAAACTCGGGCACAACAATTTTCTGCGGGATCAATACAGTTTTATCTTATCTTTATTGCTGTCATAAATCAGTCATGGTCAATTTGATTTGGCCTTCTTTACAATAAAAAAAAACATTAAAAAAACCCTTCAATTTGAAAGAAATTAAATATGTACAGAGTAAATTAAATTAAATTAAAATATAAATGTAAAACTTTCACCCCCTTTAAAGTGACCATCCGAATCCAACTCAGAGCAAAGATAATTGAAAAGTTGAAGTCAGGGGATGGATCCAAAAGGATTTCCAAGGCCTGAATCCTCCCCTGCAGTTCTGTTAGATCCATCTTCAAGAAATGGAAAGAAAATGTGTACCGTATTTTTCGGAGTATAGGTCGCACCTTTTTATCATTTTTTTCATGGCCTGCGACCTATACTCAGGTGCGACCTATATATGGCTTTTTATAAAATGAGCTAATTTGTCATCATTTATTAACAAAAATTAAACTGAGACACACTCTTACAATAATGTCAGCTAACAAATATATATTTTAGGCATTTATCCTGCTAAAATTATTAATTTATTAAAGAAAAGTTTAGCTCAGACACATATTTGCTATAATTTTTATCAAACAATTAATTGTTTTTAAGTGTTAATCTTCTTAAAAGCCTTGCTGTGCGCTCCTGTGGAAGAGACATTTGCAGCAGAGCTAAACGTAGGTGCGACCTATATATGGATTTTTCCAATTCTTTGGCAATAATTGGACAATGCAACCTATACTCCGAAAAATATGGTACATCTACCAAGAGCAGACTGTCCACACACACTGGGTGACTGTTTAAGAAGGAAACTAGTGAGAGGGACCATGAACCTGTGAGTACTCCTCTGAAGGAGTTACAACCATCAGCAGGTGTGATGGGAGATGTATGATGAGTCAAAATTAAAGAAAAAAACAAATAAATGGAAACATTTGTTTTCATTTAAAATTTAAATTACATGTCCAACAAACTGGCCTAATTTTTAACTTTATGCTTTTAATACATCATAATAGGACACTTTTTGAATGGTTTCCACAATTAAAAAGAAAACACACATACGCCTGCATAGTGGTGCTTGATTTTTTTTAAATAAAATTGGTAAAGTATTTTATATATTTTTCTTCTTTATATAATCTAGTCTTTTCTTTTGCCCTAAAATATAAAAATATCAATAAATATTAATACTTTGATATTTTAGTTTCATAATATCACACCTACTGGCCTGAAAAGCCTCCTCCAACAGGCTCGAAGTGGTCCATGAGCCACCAGTTGACATTAGCAGGTTTTGTGGCTCCATAGACATTTTATTTAGTGTTCAAAGAGGCAGAAATGACTCTTTTCATCATAAAGGTTGCAGACCCCTGGTCTAAATGAATCACCTCCATTTGGGAAGAGTGAGTTCTCTGCTTACCATTAACATGTCTGCTGTTATGGCCCAGTTCACGAAAAGCAGCGTCTCTCCGATGAAGATGCAAACCTAACAAAAGGAGATGAGATTCCACAGTCAGAAGCGCTGACAATGAACAAGATCCTTTCCACAGAGATGACTCCAAGTCATGTTGGGAACTTGGAAACCGTTGCATCGAAGCTACGCCTTAAAGACGGTGCTTTGGTTGGAGCCTTTCAAAAACATGTCATTACATTGTGGTCCAGTTATATAGAGGTGCAGGCCTTTGTTGAGCTGAACGCCAGAGCAGCATGACAATAGTTTATTCATGTCAGAGACGTTCGATGTGGAAAACATTTTGCAACGTTTCACAATATGAATTTATGTGTGTGTGTGTGTGTGTGGAGTAGAAAATGTCTGTAAATAACTTCATGCAGTGCACTGTGTGAGCATGGGCTGCTGGCAGCTGCTGTTTTCTGAAAACACACCTAGAGGGATTAGTTTATCTGTACCGGCTGGTTTCATCTAAAAGCCTTTCAACATGGCTGACCCATGCGCTTCCTGCTGGGGATGAACCCCCCACGCCTCCCGTCAGAGTGCCAGCGCCGCAGAGGGCTGCAGCAGGGGGTTGGACAGCCGAGATGCAGACCTGATCTGAGAGCTGCGACGCGCACGCTGTGACCGACACACTGCCTCCTAGAAGAAAGAGGTTGCTGCCTTCCCTCGGATCAGCTCCGTGTGGAGGAGACAACAGCTGCGGCGGGTCGATCTAGAGCCGCACCGACTGCTACAACCATGTCACGCCTCTTAATGTGACACATCTGTCGGCTATTTGCAACGAAACCCGAGCTGCTCACTTACCACTGCGGCTGTGTAAGATGATTTAATACGATACAAAAGAGACGTGACGGAGGAAACAATGCCACATGCTGCAGCTGATGCGCGGAGAATTGAGCTCCACATAAACGAACGTGAAACTTTTAGCAGGATGGGATTCACACCAGAGGAGTCACGGTGAACAAATTGTGAAGTTGAGTGGGACAGATGAAATGAATGTGGACACGTCCACAGCTCAGGTCTTACTGGTCGACCATGCACCTGGTACACGTGCACCTTTGACCTGATCATGAAGTTCATTAACTTGCACGTTGGAAAATCCAAATCAGTTCTATTTAGTTTAAGCTCCGCCCTTTAAAAAGCTACGCTAATTGGGTTTGTCCCTCGCTTCGCGCCATAACACTGAAAAACTTTAGTCTACGCCCACCTGTAGGGGGGCCACGCCTGGTCCGCATAAATACGCCCTTGGACCGGTCAATTGTTCCCTTATTTTCTTCAGCCAAATGCTACAACACGTCTAATCTTTTTCTACGTGAAATGCATTCTTCAAGAACGACGGTGAGGACATGTCCCGTGTGCCAGGTGGGCTACATTTTGTCCACCGACCCCCACCCCATCTGCGAGGGATGCCTGGGCGCACTGCCCACGCACGACAGGCCATGGAGCCTCACCCCACCTGTCCCGCATGCACTTTTTTGACTATGGAGGACAAGGTGCGCCGGTGTCTCTCGAGGACATTCTGGAGGAGTACACGCACACTCCCCCCCTCGGAGGTAGCTAGCTGTGGCGGTTCGGCCTCGCCGTTCGGGGGGCCCAAACCGCCCCCACTCATGCTTTGCAGCCTTCAGAGTGCTAGCGGGTGCGCATCGGCCTGTCGTCCTGAAGGCACGGTGTCGCCTCAACCTCCCAACGACGGAGCCGACACGACTAACGACCAAGGTCCACCCTGCTTCGGGAGTGTGGACCTGGTGCCGCCTCAGCACTCCGCAACGGAATCAACGTGCAGCCGGGCTTCCACACCAGAAGATGTGCAGCCTGCGCCACCTCCAACAACAGCCTCCAGCGCGTGCACCAGCCTGTCCAGTGATTAGCTGGGATCTGGCGGCACGGTGGCTCAGTTGGTAGGGCTGTTGCCTCTCAGCGAGAAGGTCGCCGGTTCAAATCCCAGCTGGGACTTTTCTGGGTGGAGTTTGCATGTTCTCTCCGTGCATGTGGGGTTTTCTCCATGCACTCTGGTTTCTTCCCAGTCCACAGACCAAAAACATGCATGTTAGACTAACTGGTAATAATGTTTAATTATGTGTGTCAAATAATAAATCAGTCTCTACAATCTGGTCATGTTCCACTGCCTCTAAAAACTGCCATCATTAGGCCTCTTCTGAAAAAATCTAATTTGGATCCCGACATTTTTTCTAATTACCGCCCAATTTCACACCTCCCTTTTCTGTCTAAAGTGCTGGAAAAAGCTGTTGCTGCTCAGCTGCAGGACCACCTACAACAACACTCCCTGTATGAGAAGTTCCAGTCTGGATTCAGGGCAGCTCACAGTACAGAGACTGCACTGCTGAGAGTTACCAATGATGTCCTCTTGGCTGCTGACACTGGCTCTCCCTCCATCCTTGTCCTCCTTGACCTCACTAGCTGTGTTTCCATCCATTTTCATTTCGAATTTTGAGCTACCTCGCAAATATGTAAATACAAATTAATGCAGATCAGAAGTGTTTCCATCTACTGGCTTGAAGCGCTTCTTCCAAGCCGCGCACAGCGTCATTACGTCAGACGTCAGCGTCATTACGTCAGACGTCAGCACTGCGCATGTCTACAGTAAACAGGAAGTAGCGGTTGAAAACAGAACCCGGCCACACATCTCGTCAAAATGGAGAGAATATTTCAGGTACGTGTTGCTATCGGGCGAGTTGTATTTATTCTGTCATGCCAACTAGTTTTAGCGATGTTACATGTTGTCCGGAGCGGAAACAGCTGAACGTCACGTGACGTGAATGTTCGCTACGTCAGAAATGAGTCGGAAAATGTGTTTCCATCTGTCGTTTAGCGCATCTGCTCGGTTGCGAAGATCCCAAAAACCACCTCAAGCGAGCGTATAAACTTTTTAGCGCATTTCAGGAAGTAACCTCGCATTTTGCCGTTTCCATTAAGCTTTTCTGCTGCGATATTTCAAAATGCGCACCTAGAAACCTTGATGGAAACACGGCTTACTGCAGCCTTCGACACTGTGGACCATAGTATCCTCCTCCACCGTCTTCATGTGGAGGTCGGTCTCTGCGACACCGTCCTGGACTGGTTCAAATCTTTCCTCTCCAATAGGCTGGAATGTGTTAGTCTTGGCAACGCCACGTCCCAGACAGTCTGTGTCTGCTGTGGTGTCCCTCAGGGGTCGGTTCTGGGGCCCCTGCTGTTTTCCCTTTACATGCTGCCTTTAGGTCAAATTATTATTATTATTATTATCTGCAATGTTTTTTATGTTTTTCGTGTTGTACTTCATTGTCTGTGTTGCCTGTTGCGTGTTTGTTTGTCCAGCACTTTGTGTGGACTTGTTCCTGTTTAAAGTGCTTTATAAATAAAATGGTATGGTATGGTATGGTATTAATCAGTTCAACATTTCTTTTCACTGTTATGCCGACGATACACAGCTTTACATCAGGACTGGAGCATCCTCATCTTCCACCTTGTCATCTCCATCTTCACTCACTGCCCTCTCTGCCTGCCTGGAGGCAATTAGGGAATGGATGAATCAGAACTTTCTTCAATTAAACTGCTCCAAGACTGAGGCCATGCTGATTGGCACCCCTCACCAGGTACAAACATCTCCTATAACAACACTTTCCTTTCACCAGGTACAAACATCTCCTATAACAAGACTTTCCTTTTCTGGACAAGACATCCCACCTCTCCCTCTGTTACTAATCTTGGAATAAAAATGGACTCCAATCTTACATTTGAAAATCACATTAAGCATCTGTTTAAAACTTGCTTCTTCCATCTTCGAAACATCTCCAGACTTCGCCCATCCCTAACTTTTTCCGATGCTGAGAAGCTCGTCCATGCTTTTGTCTCCTCCAGGCTCGACTACTGCAACTCCCTGTTTATTGGAATCCCTGGCAAAAACCTTCAGAAACTTCAATATATTCAAAACAGTGCAGCAAGGATCTTGTTGAGAGTTCGTAAATTTGAACATATTACGCCCATTCTCCATAACCTTCATTGGCTTCCTGTCGCCTACAGAATTCAGTACAAAACTGCTCTCATTACACATCAATGCTTACATGGAACTTCACCAGATTATCTGAAGGATATTCTTATTCCATACTCATCCACCCGTCGCTGCGGTCACAGAACAGTAATCTCCTTCACATTCCGAGAACCAAATTAAGGACCATGGGAGACCGGGCTTTCAGTGTGGCTGCCCCCCGCCTGTGGAACTCTCTTCCTGACTGTCTGAGAGCCCCACAGTCTGTGGTTGACTTTAAGAGCGGCTTGAAGACCTTTCTTTTCAACCGAGCATACTCTACCTCCTCATGATTCTACTTTTGATCTTAGCTGATACTGTTATTGATTTTAATTGTTTTATTATTTGTTTTATTGACATTTAATTCTGTTGCACCTTGTAGCACTTTGAGATTTTCATTAATAAAAAGTGTGTTATAAATTGAATTCATTATTATTATTATTATTATTATGTGTTGTCATCACTGTATGTTCCCATACAGTGATGAAATTGACTCCCTGCATTAAACATTGGTGCAGTGGGCAGCTATTGAAAGCACCCAGGGAGCATTTGGGGATAGGGTGTGATGCTCAGAGACACCACGAGATGTGCAATGACTGGTGTTCGAGACTGGGACCATTGGGTCCCGAGTCGGAAAAGGAAGAAGCGGGTAAAGCTAATGGATGGATGAGATCTGGTAAGTGTTTAACCCAGCTCTTGTTTACTGGAAGCAATGGGTTTTGTTAGGGATCGTTGGGTTCTGTGCATACATTTAGAAGTTGTGAAGAGCTCTGACTGGTTTGATAGAGGAGCTCCCAGTAGATAACTCAGTAAAGACCACAGTGGACTGCTGCTGTTTCAAAATAAAACTCCACAGCGGTTCCAATGATTCTCAGTCGGGTCATCTGGACAGTTTCTTTTTATAGAAACGTTTCGCCCTCTATCTGGAGGGCTTCATCAGTCAGAGGAAAATAAACTGTCCAGATGACCAGACTGAGAATGATTGGATTTGGTACCTGGATGACTGAGCATGAACTTTGTTGTCTGCAGCAGTTCATCTTAACCGTTTGTCAACCTTTACACCCTGTTAAGTTAACATTAACAGAGCATGAGGCAGAAATGTTGTGTTTCTGCTGGAAGTTCAATTTCACGTGCCCCAAGCTGCACCAGAAGTGTTACAGCTAGCTGCTGCTGTCACTATTTGCACTTGCAGTTAACAAAATCTAAGTAATAGACCTTTATAAAACACATATTGGCATACTGAAGCATTTTTTTTAACATTTTCATATGTGTGGGGAAATGTTTGTCAGATTATGACTTGATTTCCCACCAACTCCTAGTCCTATTTCTCTGCCACAGATAAAAGAAAAGACAGAAACACGCTTGGTTGGTCCAACAGTCCAACGTGTATTGTTTTGAGGCGGAGGTTGTGGAGCGGCACCTTTTCCTGTCTTCCAAGAGCTCTTCATTAGCTTCCTGACTTGTAGCCAAAGAAGGTGTGAACACCTGCAGCAGCCTCTGAGCTCATTTCAATCTACTCTGAGATTAAAGCTGTAACTACAGTGAGCAACACCCTTTTGTTGCCCTGGGGGCTGAAGAACCACCACCATGACTCAACACTCCGGTTAGCGGGAGGTGAAGCTTACATAAGCTCCGTAAATGTTCTTCTTGGCCACCACGAAGATGAGGCAGATGAAGATGGCCGAGCCCAGCATGGTGACGGCGCACACCAGCGGGTCCGCTCGGTTCGTCTTCTTGCGGCAGACGCGAGTGGTGGCGAACCCGATGACCACGCCCAGCAGCCCCGTCACGCAGGTGATGGTCCCGAAGATGAAGCTGCGGGGAGCAAGTCGTTTGGTTTAGACGTGTTCTGACGGGTGCAGAGGCTTCTCGAGTCACACGGAGCGCTCACCTGTCGGTGCTGCGGCAAACTCCCGACACGCAGGGGACGGTCAACTTCTGCACCACCTGCGCCCGAACCAGGTAGATGGGCATCCACATCCCGAACGCTCCTGTGGCAAAGGACACAGCTGCCGACGCCACGGAGGAGAACACGTAGCTCCGGCTAGCCACAAAGAAACAGAATCACAGTGCGACGTGTTATCTGTTGCACATCCTCAAACATTTTAATTTATTATGACTCGGGCAAACAAAGCAGAAGACAACGCTCTGGAAACACCTGGAATGCTCTGGAAACACCTGGAATGCTCTGGAAACACCTGGAATGCTCTGGAAACACCTGGAATGCTCTGGAAACACCTGGCTGCAGCTGGCTAAATCTGGAAGACGTGCCGCTCAGCTGCACAGTTTTCATGTTGGTGACCAGAATAACTCCGTTTGGCTCTTTCTGTGCTTCCATGGTGAGTGTGGTGACTCACTGACATCAGTTCTGATGCAGCACACTTTGAAGGCTTGCACAAGTCTGACTGGGCCTGTTGGTGTCAAATAATGTTTGCGGGGGTGTTTCAAAGAGGGTGCACAGATCTGTGCTAGGAAGAGTTTCATGTGATGTTGGTTCCTGCAACAAACTAACTTGACTAAAGTCACATTTTTAAAAACATTTCACAGTGTGTCCCCTCTGTAAATGCTCTTCATTTAAAGCTGTCCCTCCGTGGAGAGTGTCAGGTGGTGTGAACGTTTTACACACTGTCTCATGAAACTGGAGAGGATGTTGCTGCTAATGTTTAGCTGTCTGGTTCACAATATGACCTGGTTTACTGGCTCCCTCTCCAGATGAAAAGAACCTACAGTGACTGCATTTACAACAGAGTGGGCCAGAATGTTCAAAACCTGCACCTGCATTAACAAACTGGATTAAGAAGCTCTTTCATGTTGTTGAACTGGGAAAAAATCAGTCTGACCAACTACCAGTAGTAAGTCTGGATCTATGGATCTACAGATCTATTATAGATCTATATAGATATATGGATCTATTATACTGTATATGATCTATGGATATATAGATATACAGATCTACTGATATATGGACTATCTAACTATGGATATATGGATCTATAGCTATATAGATCTATGGATCTATTATCTATCATCTACGATCTATGGATGTATAACTAGATAGAGCTATGGATCTATGGATCTATAGATCTATGTACTTACTATCTGTAAACTATGGATGGATCTATGAACCTAAA
>JBBPBX010030478.1:0-35158 GCA_038048925.1 Garcialebias charrua
AACAGCTTCTACCCTGAGGCTGTAAGACTCATGAATCTCTAACCAGAAGAATCACTGTGAAATATCACATGTAGCTGCTGATCTGTTTCATGTTGCTGCTGATCTGTTTCATGTTGCTACTGACAAAAAAATCTGTTTCATGTTGCTGTGTTCATCCGTGTTCATCTGCTCATACAGACTCATGTTCGTACTGCTGTTTGGAGTAATGTTTTCTATGATATTAGTGCTTAGTGTATTTTTAGTTGATGTTTTTCTTAGTTCATATCTTAGATGTTATTACTGTTTTTCTTTTACTTTTTATTGTTGGATGTAACTGGGACCCTGTGTACATCATCTTGTTTCATCACATGTACCACATGTAGTGCAAATGACAATCAAGATTCTCTGACTCTCTGATTTAGGGCTTTTTCAATTATGCTAAATATGAAAAGGTGGGTTTTGGCACCTTTCTCTTCCATATAAATAAAAAAATATTGGGGCATGGACAATATTTATTTTTCCTGGTAGTCAAGAGAATAGCAATGGCTATTAGTCAGCTTTCTAATTATTTAACATATAACAACTATTTATTTTATGAGTATATGTGTACATTTAAAAGCAACAATTCAAATTCACATTGCAATTGTAAAGATGTAACTAGTTCTCACTTTTTCATAATACAGAACTACTATGATGGAAAACGTAAAAACCTACATCATGCAGGTAGCTTCTCTCACCTCTAGCTGAATGTCCTCTTCTTCAAGATGTTCTCCTGAAACCAGAACTGCTCCTGCTGCTCTCCTGCTCCTGCATCAAAAAATAACCAAAGTAAGAGTCCTTACAACCATCAATCATCCCTCAAGATCAAGACCTGGTACTTATCTAATATCCTCTCCTGTCCACCCACAGCTGCTCAACTCCCCTTTTCCTGGAAAGAAAATAAAGAGACTTATTTTTTGTAACTGTTTTCTGTCTGTCATTCGGTTCTTTCACAATGAATAAATCCTTATGCTGCTTGGTTACTTTAACTACCGGTATAGCTTTGAAACAACAGCACAACTTAACTGAAAGTTGAGGGTTGAAACAGAGCCATGTTTACAGTATTCATTATTCACTCAGATTTATTCATTATGAATTATGACAATGACACCACAAACTGTTGCTTTAACAAAAAGAGAACAGTTAACAACAGACTCTCTGAGGAGCAGTGGTGGGATGTAACTAAGTACAAGTACTTTGTTACTGTACTTAAGTACATTTTTCATGTATCTGTACTTTACTTAAGTAGAATTAAATGTGGGTACTTTTACTTCACTACATTTTACATGAAGTATCTGTACTTTCTACTACACTACATTTTTATAATGTGTTGAGTTACAAGCTACTTTCACGTTGCAGTTTTTTCAATTTGTCAAGAAACAAGAAATTCTTGCTGCAACATTAAAATGTGTCAGTTCATGGGGTGTTAGGAGACAAGAGATGTCTCTAAATGTCTCGACACACTCTGGTCCAAGTTTTGAAAATGGTGTCAGGAAGTTAAAATATTGTTCATTGTTGATCCATTACAAGGTTGACAAGACAGTATTTTAACTAGAGTTGATGACAAACTGGAGTTGAAATGATCAGTGCATGATGTGTCTAATTCTCCTTTTTTTAAACAGAAAACTTTTACTTCTGTGTGTTTACTGCAATTAAAATGACACATTGGTTTTATTTTGTGTTAAATAAAAACTTTCAAAAGTAAAATCATCCTTATTATTCTTATTTTGCTTAATGACATTTTACTCTGCATGTCATCCCTGAAATTCTGATGCACAGAATCACAAGTCCAAGTGTGAACTGTGTCACAGAGCAAACACAATAAAAACATGTACAGTACTGTATTATCTGCAGCATTGTTCATTAAAATGACTCAACACTATTTATGTAATGCAGAAAATTTACATACAGTACACACACTTAATGGTATTGTAGGCCATTGCTTTAGGTAATACATTCAGCAATTACTTTTACTTTAATACTTTAAGTATTTTTAAATGCAAGTACTTATTTACTTTTACTTAAGTACAGTGTTTGAGTACTTTCTCCACCACTGGTATTATTACAGTATTTGGGTACCGTGCAGTGGCGACTCCACTTCTCAGAAACATCCAGGCTGGACCAGAGGATCCACTCATCATCACCTCCTGCCATGTCCTCCTGTACAGTGGAAGAAAAATGTTTAAGGGCTGCTACAAACAGGTTCATAAAACCATCTTTTTTGGTAAATGCAAATGCTTATTGTCAATTACCATGTGACGTGTGCTGCTGACCACTTGACCAGGTCACCCTTGTAAAAGAGATCTCCATCTCAACTGACTCTAACTGGAAAAATAAAGGTGATTGATTGATATAGCAGACATCTGGTGAATATAAAAGTTTATATTGTCTGATAACAGGTTTGACTTCAGCTCAACTTTTGTACACAAGCTTGAGTTAAAAACATGAACATCTGATAATCATAACATTAACACATTGAAATATATGTATATCAGTATTACACCTGAAGCACACATATTATGTGTTATGATTTATGTTCACTTAATTCCACCATATAATGTGAAAATATATTGAGATGGAACCTTTATTTACGGGTTTTATTTCCAATAGGGAAGAGTTTTTCAGTTACACGCCTGCATAATACAACAGACACAACACTGGATGATTGACATACAGAGCTGGTAGTTGATTGGCTGAGAGGCGGATCACTCACAGAGTAGAAAAGTTCTAGGGCGGTTCCAAGGCGGTTCGATTCCAGGATTGGTCCCACGAGGCGATGACGTCATCTAGAGGTATAAAACCGTGGTCCGCCTTCGAAGATGTGTGTGTGTTGGACTGTGCTTGGAGTCAGGTCTGTTGGTTGCTGTAAGGTTTATTCTTATAATGTACAATAAATCTGCATAAAACTTGCACATTCGTTTCAGAGCTTTCCTTCAACTTTTGAACCGCAACAACATGAACATCTGATATTCATAATATTAACACAACACATGAACATCTGATAATCATAACATTAACACACAACTGACAATCATTATATTAACACACAAACATCTGATAATCAAAATATTAATACATAAACACCTAATACCGTATTCACCGGAGGAAAATACGCTCCGGTGTTTTGGACGCTTTGTCCAATTATTAACAATAAACAAGAAAAAAACGTACACAATACGCCCCGGTGTTTAATACGCGTCATCACCACGCGACGCGTCAGCGCCTCATTTGCCCTAATCAAGATGGCGGCGACAGAAGCAAGCGAGTACGAAGATCTTCACAAGGAAACACGGTAAAACAATTATTTCTTTGCGAGAAAAAATATATTTCTTAGCTGACTTCATAGCAGACGGGCTCCTGAGCTTAACGAAATGTTCAAATCAGCTGGATTTAAAAAAAAAGTTCGCTGAATTTTAGGCAGGCGCCAGGCGGGTCAAACCGGACGCTTTCTTTCTTTAAATTTAGCTAAATAAACGCTTAAAAAATATATTTCTGAGCTGACTTAATAGTAGACGTACTCCTGAGTTTAACGAAATGTTCAAATCAGCTGGATTAAAAAAAAAAGTTCGCTGACTTTTATGCAGGCGCCAGGCGGGTCAAACCGGACGCTTTGTTTCTTTAAATTTAGCTAAATAAACGCTTAAAAATATATTTCTTACCTCACTATAGCAGACGGGCTCCTGAGCTGAACCAAATGTGAAATCAGCTGGATTTAAAAATCCGCGGTGTGGTTTATGAGTGGTATCTTGCAAACAAAAACAGCTACATCCACAGCAGGGAGCGGGCAGCGACAGAGTCATCAGTCCGACCAAAGGAGGCTTTTTTCGGACACAGCAAGTAGAAACTTCTGGAAGTGGCCCCTCTTCCTCTTCACTCTCTGAGTCCTCTGCTGGCTGCTGCCTACAGCGCCCGTATAGCGGCCGAAACTGGTACTGCACCATTTTCGCCAAAAATGAAAAACGAAGAATCAGAGCGAAAAATGAGTCTAAAAATATGGGAAAAAATCCATAAATAATACTCTTCTGTGTTTAATACGCTGGACATTCAAATGAGCAAAAATACTGCCTATTATAGACCGGTTTTTACGGTAGTCATAATATTAAACACATAACGTTTAGAAAACACTAAAAAAGCTAAGTCTGGTCCTCTGGACATCAATGTCCAGAGGACCAGACTTAGCTTTTTTAAAATTTTCTACCTGGATTATTGAGCATGCATCAGGGTGTTTAGAAAACACTTTTGTAACATCTAGTTGAGAGCCATATCAGTCAGGAATAGTAATAAGCATTAGATAAAGAAACACCACAACATTCACAGCTAGTAGCTAGCTGTGTGAATGATAGCAACACACGACACCACGTCAGCACACAGATGAGAACAGCTCAAACTTTGCTCATGTGCGCTTTAGAGATTTATAACTCACAATTATTACTTGCTTACCTGTGTAGAAAGGCACCATTAATAATTACTGCTGTTTCAACGTCGCTAGTTGGCCGTGTGATCAGCTCTGAGTGTAAACAGAGAGAGTCCCCCGCTCCCCCACCCTCCTGGCTCGAACCGGAAGCGCTGGCGATCCGTGGCGATAAGAGACGAGTCCAGGCTCGAGGGCGACGGAAAATGCGACCTGTACAGTCCAATAGTTTTGGACAGATGGGACATAAACTACGGCCGCTAGCGGCCGCTAGTTATAATTAGATTCAATGGAAAAGCCGCAGGCGGCGCCCAGCGGGGAAACCGGAAGTACGTCAAATCAGAAAACGTTTTTTGAAACAAACAATTACTCATAAAATATTTATCCTACACAACTAAAAACATATATGCATGCATTTCGAAATATTTTTATTTTATTATTTCACTTTTATAAAAAAAAAAAATTAAATCTTCAAATGGTGAAGAAGAAGAGCTGCAGTTCCAAGGAGGGGCGGCGCCCCTAGCGCCCTCTAGTGGCGGCCGCCTCTGCCCTGCTCCCCCTCGCTGAAATTCAGCTCAGCTTCCTTTGCTCCGCCTCCACTTCATGTCCTGTTGCAGCCGCTGCGAATTTCTGTGTTTAAATGTTAATAAAACGTTCTAAAAAATAAAATAAAAACATGGAGCGCTGGTCCAGCACACCAGAACACCAGTAAATCTGCAGAGCCTCGCGCAGCCACGTTGAACCCGAGTTTAATTCGCTCGTGACAAATTCATTCATTTCCTCATAATTTCAGTCATGGACTCAGCGGAGGAGGAAGCGATCACTTGACTTTTGGCAAAAAAACAAAAGAAAAGTCCAGATCAGGGATGAAGAAGGGGAATTTAATACATTTGTGTCACATACAAAACAGTTTTGCATCGCTTTGCAATCCTTTGAACGAGAACGTGCGCGGCCGCTGCGGGCTGGGACAGGCGGGGGCGTGGGTTAGGAGCGTGAGAAGTGAGAAGCTCTGTTTTTATTGGCTGGTTAAAAACTGTTTTTATTGGCTGGTTAACGGCGGGTCACTGTGGTTGTTTTTTAATGCTTTTAGAGAAGCAAGGGGACTATAGTTTTTTTCAGAGATTACTTGTCTAACATCAGTCTGTCAGGAGATAGTGACAGAGTGAAGAATTATGTTTAAAAAATATTGTTAGAAAAGTTACATATAGCAACTTTAATATGTGAAGCTAGTTCGAGCGCGACTACGCTGCTCGTTGCACCACCTGGTGGTGGTTGGGTTAAATGCAGAAGACCAATTTTGTCTGTCAAGTATGGGAAACATACACAGATGACAAATGTGACAAATTATTATTATTATTAGTTACCCCTTCAGGAGTGTTACTGTTTTAATTAACTTTTCAGGGTTTTTCAAGGTGTACTCTTTTGGCAGTTGTGCAAGTTTTAAATAGTTTCAGTAACTTAGAGGTACCTTCTACACTGGACATATATGTCCAGTGTAGAAGGTGATTAACTGGACAGACATAGTAAGCACAGGTGAATCACATACAGGCCAAAAGAGGGTGGAGAGTACAGGGAGCTCCGAAGGTAATTGATTTAATATATATTTTTCTCTAATTCTTTAATGTAAATCGTTGGGGAAAAAACAAAAACTGGCTTTACAGCTAAGAAAACAAAAACAAACGTCTTCACTTCACTGTGTGATTAAATACACGCAACAACATTTTAGAACTGGTATTTTAATAAAAGTTTAGGTGTTGACTTACTGAAGACGCGAGTATCCGCCATCTTGAAATGGAAACTGGGAGCAGAAAAAATTCTCCCACTTTACAAGTGGGAGTTTACCACTAGAGCGGGCATTCCGGTTTCAATCTACCACTGGGAACTGGGAAATTCCCACAATACGAGGTAACTGGAACGCAGCATGAGTGATATAGCAACAACAGCATTGTAAGAGGGGGGCAATTGAACATGGAGGCCTCCACCTCTGTTTAATGATGGACTGTTTCTTTTCACAAAGATGGCCTCCTTTACTCCTCTCTCAAACCATTGTTCCTCTCTATCAAGGATGTGAACATCTTCATCCCTGAAAGAGTGGCCGCTGGCCTGGAGATGAGTGTAGACCGCAGAGTCCAGGGGCCTCATGTATCAACGGTGCGTACGCACAAAAACCTTGCGTACGCCATTTTCCACGCAAAACTCTGTATGTATCAAAACAGAACTGAACGTGGAAATGTGCGCAGCCCCACGCCAACTCCAGGGCTGGCGTACGCACGTTTCTGTAGTTTTGGTTCCATTGGTGACACCTAGAGGCGATTCTGAGAAACTGTTCATGATGTGAAAATCATTATTGTTCACACCAAACACTAGCCTGGCCCTCGCCTTCTTGCACAGCTCCGCTCAATTCTCATTTTCCTTCACTGCACAGTCTGGGACTTCTCTCATAGACAACAATTTCTCCGGTAGATTTTTGACCGGACCAATCAGAGAACAGAAGGGGCGGAGTTTTTGGCCCCCTAACCCATGCCCCCACCTGTCCCAGCGCGCAGAGCCCTATAAAGGGCTCTGCCAGCGCGCAATCGCATGTTCTCATTCAAAGCGATGCAAAGCGATGCAGGACTGTTTTATATGTGATATAAATGTATTAATTTCCCCTTCTTAATCCCTTATCTGGAGTTTTCTTTTGTTTTTTTGGCCAAAAGTCAAGTGATCGCTCCCTTCTCCCTCCTCCTCCTCCTCTCTCTCGCTACGAGGAAATGCCTCAGGTTGTCACGAGAGAATTAAACTCGGGTTTTACGTTGCTGCCCGAGTCCCTGCAGATTTTCTGGTCTTCTGGTGAGCTGGACCAGCGATCCATGGTTTTATTTTATTTTTTAAAAACGTTTTATTAACATATAAACACAGAATATGTAGGCAGCGAGAGAAAAGCTGCAGGAGGCGGAGCTGAAGTCAAGTTCAGCAGACACGGGGGAGACCACGGGGGAGCAGCCATATATGGCTCTGAGGGGAGGGAGCAGAATGCTTTTCCCTGTTCAAATTTTTCTAAGATCCAATGGTCTTGTTCCTCAGCAGAGGCCAACGCCTCCAGGAGAAATCGTTTTCTATGGGAGGAATGCCAGACCCTAGTCCGAAGCAAAGTGAAGGACAAGGGTCTTGTTTTAACCAGGCTAACCAAACACACATGATTAACAATTATTACATCCACATGGACGCAATTAGAATATAACTAGTCTATGATTTGGTTAATTATAACATTTTGTTGCTTATGTATAAGGCACATAAAGGCATGTTGCCTGACAATATTCAAACACATTTTGTTAAAAGAGAGAGTGTATATTTTCTTAAAGGAATTGAGATGTTTGTGAAGCCTTATTTTAGTACTAGTTTGAAGGAACGATCCACAATAATTCAGGGAATAGGATTGTGGAATGGTTTGGAAGATACTGTTAAGAATGCCAGATCACTGTGTACATTTAAGAGACTGATAAAGACGAGTTTCTTGGAAGAATATGGGAATCGTTAATACATATATCTACTTAAGTTGTTGTCTGATTTGATTAAGATGTTTGAGTTTTTATGTTTTTAATTTAGCTAGATTGTTATTTTCTTTTTGAATTAAATTTTTATATATATAATTTGATTTACATTAGAATTGAGTAAAAAAGGGGCAGTTTTCATAAGACTAGTTCTTCTTCTGCCACCTTTCATTTTATTTAATTTACTTTTTGTTATTGTATTGTATGTATAATTGTCATGTTTTTAAATGAAATGAATAAATTTTCAAAAAAAAAAACTGCAAAAGATATAAAAAACAGAAAGACTGAATAATCTTGCACAGCTTAAATTCTTGTTTTTTGTTTATTTTTTAGCTGTTTTTGCAGTTGAAGAACGTGATGCATGATGGGACAAGATGACATTCCTCTGGTGCAGGGCATATTTAAATGAATTTGCATATTTATATGGAGGCGTGTCAAAGGCGGGGTCGGCCACTCTCTCATGTGCGCTCAATTCCACGTTAAAGGGATTGTGACATGATTTTTTTACTATTCATAAAATTGCTCAAAATATATATATTTTATCATTTAAATATGTTTGTTTTTGCAAACAAAATGATAAATCACTTTAATTTTGCTTTAAAAGTGATTTTGAACTTCAAGCCGTGTTTAATCATGGGAAATCCCATTACACACGAACGCACCATCTGTGATGTCACACCGGGCAGAGCTCTGGGCTTGTCACAGTGCGCAGGTATGAGCAGCTCGACATGAAGGAAGTCTGATACAGCATCAGACCTAAATTAGATCCTGTTGTTTCTTGTTCCATCACCCAAACTATTTTCTGCTTCCCAAAATGAAGACAAATAGCTCAAATCTTCACATAGATTGCTAAATTCGTCCAGTTTTAAATTGTCCGCTATTAAAGACACCACAGCCCTCTGCCCAGTGTGACATCACATATGGTGCGTTCGAGTGTAATCGGATTTCCCATGATTAAACACGGCTTGAAGTTCAAAATCACTTTTTTGTTTGCAAAAACAAACATATTTAAATGATAAAATATATATATTTTGAGCAATTTTATGCATAGTAAAAAAATCATGTCACAATCCCTTTAATTGTGATGTACAAAAGCAATGTGCGTGGATTCCGGCGTACGCACAGTTTGATACATCTGGATTTTTTTGTGCGTACGCCGTTTTCTGGATTTGACCGTACGTCACGTTTCAGCTCGTGCCCTCTGGTCCGGTCGGGTCTGGGCCTGAGGGATGGGCGTCCCCGGTGCCCGGGCCTCGGTGACCGGCCCTGGGGCTACGTCGGTGCAGCGGGCTCCGGCGGGGGCCTGTGAATTTGTCGCGGGCGACCCCGGGGGGTCATTGTATGTGGTCGCTGGTGGGGTTCGTCCGGTTCTTCCCCTTGGTAGGATCTGGGGAGTGGGCTAGTGGCTCGTCCTGTTCGGGTGGTCCTGGGGACTCTGGGCTCGGGGTCCTTCCTGGGGTCTTGGGCTTTGATCGCCCCTTCGTCTGCCTCGGGCTTTGGGGGGACGNGGGCTTTGATCGCCCCTTCGTCTGCCTCGGGCTTTGGGGGGACGGATCTCTGATGCTTCACAGTCGCTACTAAATGTTCTATTGGAGGAACCTTATTCACTTATGCATGCTCACAACCACACACAAATGGATGCAGGGATGTATATATAGATATATGCAGATATGTAGATGGGTATATGAATGAATATAAAAGTATATGTATGTATACTATATATATATTTGTAGGTATGGGTATGTGTATTTATAGAATTCTACTGCAAGCTCATGAATATTATTAGTCTTTATGCATGTATGTTCCATTGTTGTGTTCTGTCATGTGCTTTGCAGGATTGTGGACGGAGGTTGGGTGTGTTTGCCTTGTGCTCTTTTGGTTGATAATTGTTGATTTGTTGTCTTACTTTCTCTTTTCTTTCTTTCTCTCTTAAAAAATAAATAAAAAAATAAAAAAATAAAATAAAAAATAAAAAATATTGGAGTGAGAGGATGGCTATGAGGTGTAAAGGGAGGCCATCTATAAATGGAAAAAAAAAGAAAAAAAAAAGAAGTCCACGCAAGTCTTTGTACATGAGGCCCCTGGCCTGATGATGTTGATCTTCTGTGCTGGGCCATCCTTTTGGCCAGTGGCTGTTTAGTTTCCCCAATATAAGACTGATCACAGCCCTCCTGACACTGAACAGCATACACAATATTACTCTGTTTGTGCCGGGGGACTGGATCTTTGGGATGAACCAGTCTTTGCCGTAATGTATTTTGGGGTTTAAAAGCCACTGGGACATTGTGTTTAGAAAATAAACGTCTAAGTTTCTCTGAAACTTCCGCAACATACGAAATGACCCCTGGTCTGGGTCTGGGAGTTCTTCTTTTCACCTGATGGCTGGCTGGAGTCCTGTTTGGGTTTCTTCTCTACTTTCAGGAAGGCCCAGTTAGGATATCCACATTTATCTAGAGCCTGCCTTGTGTATGATTTCTCCTTCTGTCTGGCTCCTGAGTTAGTGGGGACGCTGTCTGCTCTGTGATACAGAGTCCTGATGACCCCTAACTTGTGCTCCAAAGGATGATGGGAGTAAAACTGCAAATACTGGTCTGTGTGGGTGGGTTTGCAGTACGCTTCAGTTTGCAAATATCCTCTATCAGAAACTGAGACCTCACAGTCCAAAAAAGCCAACCTGCCATTTTTTACATCTTCTCATGTGAATGTAGTGGACATGCCCGTGGTCCACTATGATGCGAGAATACACCTTTGTCTTTTTGAACTGTTCCAGTGACAACTTTTACTGATCCTTTCAGCAAACAGACATTTAACAATTTATTCCATTTAGTTGGAGTCTAAGAACATAATCTCTCACAAAGACACTATTACTACTCTTTTAAATATGTTCTAATATGTTTTATGATCACATACATTATAATGCTGGTTTATTCTACTCCAACGATGGTGCTCAAAAACTGTGTGGAAGGTGAAGGCCCAGGCCGGTGTGGCCTGGCAGTTATGTTTAGAAATACCTATACAGTTAATCAGTTGTTTTCTTGAGAAAGGCTCCAGAACTCCGTCTTCCTCCAAACAATTTCTTTCTGTTTCTGGCTGCATCTGACTTTCACCTTGAATCCTGATAACGTCAAAGTGAACTCTTTAACGTGACTCTAACTCCCTTCCACTGGTCCACGACCAATCAGGAGACTGAGTTCCTGATCTAAACACTTTTAGAAAAAGCGTTTGCTTCCGTGAAGGTTTCAGTCAGAGTGGACATTAAGACCTGTCATGTTCTCTCTTTAAGCGGGATAAACTGCAGTCACGAGTCAAAGACTGGTTTATCAGCTGAGAATTTATGGACGCCTCCATAAATTCAACAGAGCTAAAAGCTCAAAGTTCTTAATGAACTTTCTTTGAGAAAATCTTATTTTGAAACCAACCAGGAAGCTGCCACTGTTTCTGACGAAAAAAGCAGGCTTCAACAATACGTTGGATCCATAAACACGCTGAAGTTCAACTGGACTTCACGGACTTACGACCTGTTAAGTCCAAGGCTGCTTCTCAACTCTACCAAACCGAGACGGAACATCCAAGGTACAGAGTTGCTGATTGTTACTGGAGCGTGCGCTGTCGAAGTGGTTTTCGTATGGAAAAGTGTCAGTCTGGTTAACTCAAAAATAGTTCCCTTTCAGTCATGTGCCTTGGTGCAACATATGCTATGGGAATTGCGCCCCCGCATGATTACCTGAAGGAATACATTCATGCCTTTACGGCAGGGGCGTCAGCGTTGCACCAGAGGCCCCGCCCTCTGGGTACTTAAGCCGCTGACGCCCATTCATCAATCTCTTATTGCCCTTCACCTCGCTTAAACCTGAACTCTCTCTCTTCGCGGGACTTCTCTGCTGCTTCATCGCTCGATCAGAGGTGAGCTTGCTCCCTACACAGAGCGCACAGAGAATTATTCCTGCGTACTACTGGACTAGCAAAAGCTAGTCTGGCAAATTTTTCCTTAACCCCAAAGTTTTTTCTTCTCCTCTTTCTGTAGACTGCTTCACTCGATGGCGCTAACTGCGTCACACCGCTACCTCTGCTAATTCGTAGCAGGCTAGCCAGCGAAAGCGACGCGACGGAGGAGACGTCTCAAATAAAGAGAAAAAAGATCTTGGAAGGACTCGCTCATCTTATCTCGGACAGGCCTCCGGAGAAAGGAAAGCGAAAGACAAGACTTCCAAAAAAGACCAGCAGAGCGACGAGCCCATCCTCGCGCGCCTGCCCTAGCGATGCGGTTTTTCCCTCTCAGCGACGAACATCCACGAGGCCTGTCGCGTCTGCTTAGGGATGCTACACGCGAACATGGCCATGGATACACCCAAGTCTTGTCCACACTGCAGCCAGATGCTGGAGGCGGTGAGGAGGCACCGGGCAGACTTCGTCGCCAAGGCCATGGGGGCTGTTGTGGCGCCAGCAGACCCGGACACTACTGAGCCTCTGACTCCCACGCCGGAGCTCGAGAGCATGGCTTTGGATGACAGCACCCGAGTACCATGCTGAAGCTGCTCCCTAATCCGTGGTGGGCGACACGCAATGCTCTAGCAGTGATCTTGCAGCACGTGACCACGCTCAATGTGCTGACTCAGTTCTGCTCTTAAACGACGTACCCCCACCGGGTGAAACACAGCCCACCTGTGGTTTGTCGGAGACCAGTAAACCAGGCCCAACAAGGAAACAGGCTGTGGCCAGGAGATCTGCTCGTTTACAAAACTTGCAACCCCTCTGATCCATGACCCTAACAAAAAGAGGAAAAACAGACATTCTATCCCGCTTTTGTCTAATAATGACAACAGATTGTCTCTGCCCCCAGACACACTTTATCAGAGCAGTAGGGCGGTACATCTGCAAGAAGGTCATCTCCCTAACGTGGTTGACCTTCAAGGGACCACAGGAATTAGGGCCCTTGAGGGAGAGCTGGTTCTACCACTTGCTCCTTTACAGGGACCCTCCACGTTACCAGAAGGGACAGTCTCGCCACTTAGGCTGAGAGCTGTAGCAAATTTCAGTTTGGTGGTGGAAAGGGACCAGCGGGTGGCCTCAGGCCTACCAGAGAATGGGGTAAATACCATTCAAAATGCATGAGCTGGGTCAACTCAGTCTCTTTAAGCCCGGTAATTGCGTATTTTTGAAGCCTGGTGCACAGAAAGAAATATTATTTCTTATTCATGTGACCTGGCTTAGCTCCTCACCTTTCTTCATGACTTGCTGGAGAAAGGTCATTCTTTTTCAACAATTAAAGTGTTCCTATCAGCAATTTCAGCCTGTCACGAAAGTTGGGGGAGCAGGACGCCTGGCGCGTATCCGCTCATAATAAGATTTATGAAGGGCGTGCTGAGAAAGAGACCTCCCCAGCAGGATCTTGACCCCTGATTGGGATCTTAGTCTGGTCTTGGGGGCTCTTTGTGATCCCCCATTCGAACCACTGAGTGACATTAAGATAGATTTATTATCTTATAAGACCGCTCTTCTCCTGGCTCTTTGCTCGGCGAAACGTGTGGGTGACCTCCATGCCTTGTCCGTACACCCAATGTGTACCAGGTTCGTCCCTGATGGGTCAAAGGTCACCCTAAGGCCTAATCCCGCATATATCCCCAAGGTCTTGACTCTAAACCACAGAAGTCTGGAATTGATCTCTCTTCTTTTCCACCTGCTCCTGTCCTCACTCAGGAACAGGAAAGGCTGAAGGCTATCTGCCCCGTGAGAGCTTTAAGCACTTACATGCAGAGAACAGCCGAATGGAGAAAAACAAATCAACTGTTTGTGTGCTTTGCAGCACCTGCTACCGGAAAGGCCCTATCAAAGCAGCGCCTCTCACACTGGGTGACTGAGGCCATAAAAAGGGTGTACAGTAGCAAAGGTCAACAGGTGCCCTCTGGAGTGTGCGCTCACTCTACTTGGGGCTTGGCCACCTCGTGGTCACTGTTCAAGGGTGTACCAGTTGCAGACATTTGTGCTGCTGCGAACTGGAGCTCATTAAACACTTTTGCAAAGCATTACAGTTTGGATGTTACTGCGTGTGATGTCACTCAGGCTGTCCTTTCTAACACACAGTAGAAAGCAGCCTTGAGATGCCTGCTGAATAGAGGCAGACGTTCACACTAGCATGCATTTTACTGAGCATTTCAAGGGTGTGAATGAATTATGTTCCCATAGCACATGTTGCACCGAGAGACATGACTGAAAGGGAACTGAAAGTTATGCACCATAACTCATGTTCCCTGAAGGAAGGGAACGAGGTGCAACATACTTGGCCCTTTTCAATGCTGAAAGCTCGGTGAAGTGCATCTTGGAGATTGATGAATGGGTGTCAGCGGCTTAAAGTGTATCTTTCACTTTAAACACATGTAGTTGCCTTTTCAACCTAACATGTCTAAAACTCCAATTTTCATCAAAAATACATTTCATATCTCAAAATAAAATGTGCTACTACTACCTTTTTTGTCTTCCCTCGCTACTCTGTCTAAAAACAGCACCTTCAGCGGTAAACCGGAAGTGACATCACAGGAGGGGAAAGGTCATGCTTTAGCTAAGAAAGATATGGCATCGCACCAGGAGGAGGTGACAGATCCTGAATATGAGATCGGATACAGGAGGATCAATACTGAAGGTCCACAGCCTTATAGTTTTGAGCCAGCAGCTAGAAGTGAAAACAGAAGTAACAGAGCTAATCTAAATGGTGAAAGAAGAGCTATTGAAACGTGGGAACATGAAAATGCACACAGACTTTTAAATGCTAACTGGTAAGATTTTTTTTTTTATGTGAAGTTGTTTTGACAGAAATATGTCATCTCTATTACATCAAATATCTAGCCAAATAACTTCTAGATATATACTACCTAAAGCTAAAAATGGTTTGTATTTATATATAACCTAAATATACAGATGCAGCATTAATTACACCACTGATGGATTTAACCACATTAGCCTGTTTAGCTCCCTAAACATTTTTTTCTGATCCAATTTGGGACTTTTGCAATTTATGAACATTGCAAATCCCATGTCTAATATTATTGCTGCATTTAAATACAAATAAACCTAATTTTATTTAAATATGTGTAAAAAATCTCTCGAGATCACACCATAATTTTCATTACTTTTTCTCCTCATTATGTAATGCATACTCAGGTGTCAGTGTGGACACTGTGTACCAATGGACCAAGTCATCCAAAGTGTGTGCTGTCAGGAACTGGAACCTTTCAAGCAGCTCTTGCTCAGTCTGAATCCCCCAGCACCTCACATCCTCTGTGTCACTGGCCATCCTGGATTTGCGGGCTGCTGTTTGAACCCCTATGTACTAAGGCTGGCCTATCACACATTTAGAGAGCAGCATGGGCCAATACGTCTGCAGTTAAATGAGTAAGAACATATATTTTCTACAATATCATAATTATAGACTTTTGTTTCAAGGCATCACATATAAATAAAGAACACGTTGAGTAGGACAAATTGTTTACTGCACAAAATTACAGTCATCAGAATGTTCCTTAGTAACTAAAATAAACATTAAGTACACCAAAATCTAAAAAATTAAAGGGACATTGTTGACAATGTTATTATTTTTTATATTGCAGACAATTTTGTTATATTGCCTATCGGCAGATGGTTCGTTGGAGCCATGGCATCTTTGGGCGCCACATCCGCAAGCCTCTGCCGTCTTGTGTGGTGAACGCCATCAGAGCAGCGTTCCCAGATGGAGCAGGACACTACAACGGCTTCCAATGGCCTAGTTTGGACTAGTTTCCCTCTGAAATGATAAGTTTGTACATAATAAAATTGTATGAAAACATTTGAAAGTTGCTTTGCAGTTATTTACATTGTGTCAAACATATAAACATTATATGATGTCATTTGTAATAGACAGCAATTTTTTGAATGATAAATTTTACTTTTCAAACTGTACAGCCTAATGTGTTACATCAAATGAGTAAGTGGTAAACTACAGTTCAGTAATTACATTTCAGAAGTTTCCTTGACACATGCAAATTGTCCCTGTAAACCAATTCTGTAAATAATGACCTAAATATACCTGTGATGAAAACCTTGATTTTCTGACATACTGCCCAACAGCCTCTTGCTTGTCCACTCTGTCCCACACAGCTGCGAGTGGTCCAGGATCAGCTGACCTCTCTGCAGGTATGGCACCGCTCAGCAGTTGAGGGTTCCTGTTGTAGGTCTCCTGCAGCTTCCTGAGTAGTGCTGTCGCATAGTCTGTAATCATAAATTCAATTAGGAGGCAGATATACATACTGTAAACAGAAAATCTCCTAACCATAAATCGTTTTACCAAAGGTTGGCTCGTCTTTCACTGGACGGACAGACCATCCACCTTTCTTAAAGCGTGGATAGCAAACTGAGTATCTCTCCACACCGTCCTTTGTTCTGGCTATGTCTCTGTTGCCATTGCTGTTGTAATGGAGAGCAGCCAGCAGCAATCTGTAATGAATAAAAATTATTTTCAACAAATATATGAAGTAAAATTGGGACCCAATTACACAATTGTAATAATAATAATAACGTACAAACAGAGAAGTTTTATACAGGCTGACATGCCACACACCAACGTATGCAAATTGGAAGCTGATGTTGGTGCGTGGCATGTCAGCCTGTATAAAACTTCTCTGTCTCACAGCTGCCATTCTGAATTGAAAAAGCCTCCTGGATAGAAGTCGAAACGTTTTCTGCAACAAATAAAGTCCAGTTGATCTTGTATTGAATGCCTTTTTTGATTTTATCATGTCCTGGACGATTGAGAATCTTCACCAGCATGTTGAAATAAACCACATAATTATAATTTGTCCAAATAAAATATGACAGTAAGTCATACATCCCCAGGGTAAGTCCATCAGTTACCTGGAATTAGCCACTGTTTGTTCTGGTCCTGTTCTTCCAGTGGTGGGTGGAGACAAGAGGGAAACTCTTGTGTTCCATGTTCGTGAATATCTTGAACATGGTTCACAAGTGACTTCCACTTTGCCTCCATTACATCTGGGTTTGCATCAGGTGTGGATGCAGCTGTCCAGTAGAGATGGTTCACGATGGACTGCTTCCACAGTGCCAGATCCTCACAGTCCCGCTCTTTGATGTCAATGTCCAGTTTCTTTGCTAGACCTGGAAAAGTTTAATATAAATATTGTGTATTCCAAAAAAAAAAAAAAGTAAACGCATAAATTATATGACCAACCTGCTGGATTACTATGAAAGTTCCAGATTTCTTAGTTATAGTAGCCTCTGCTCTTTCTCCACAACTGCAGATGCAGAACCACTCCATCAGCTCATTGTGGCAAAATATGTATTTGTCTGCCCCTGGGGTTTGGCTGAGAAGAAAAAGTTTTTAACATTAACACACTAAGGTACAACTTTGTTGTTTGTTTTTTTCTAAGCAAGCAGTAACTAACCAGCCTGGTTCATCCTCCATAGATGAATCATCTGACAATGAGTCATCCATAGACATGGGTTCCGACTCATCAAAAGCACTGAAGCTCTCATCATTATCATCTTGTGGCTCAGATGATGATGATACAGGTGATGACACTGGTGTTGACTGCCACACTGTATCACTGTCCTCATACTGTGTCCCAAAGTCCCTGGTGGCTGGTATAGTGACCTGTGCCTGTGAAAATACGTTGATTTTAAATAGTTCATTTTGTGGGCTCACTGTTTTGGCTAGTCATCACCACTTACTTTGTAAATAAATAAATAAATAATGAAAAATATGTGTTGTTTTTATATTATTTGTGCAGTCAAACTGATTCAAAGTTTAGCTGAAATTATCCAAACATTTTGCGTAAGGCATGTGAAAATTTACCAGTTGAACGATAAGAAATGAGCTGTCTGTATCCACACTGAGTTGCCCGATTCACTGTTGTTGATTGGTGTTTCAGACTTGACACACAGTCATCAATCACTTCAACTTCTTTTTCCGTGTCAGGATGTACTTGTGCAGTTTCTGCCTGTGACATTACTTTTGTAATAATCTGTAAAAACAAGCACAACAAATAATTTAATAGTTATTTACTAGTTAGTTTTTTTTTTTGTATAGGTACCTCTCATGTAAATTATTATCTTACCCACCAAGATTAGAGCAGGACATTATTTTACTATTTTTTTAAGTACTTTCATACTTTATTAAATTCCAACTTAAACAAAAAAATTCTGCCAAATATATACAATATACAAACTGATGCCCTGTATGACATTTGAGATACAATTCTATTTTTTTATTCGTGTTTTGAGACGGAGTCGTCTCGGTTAGCATTCAGTTTATTATTTATGTTTATAACGTTATAAATACAGTACTGTAGCTAAGAAACCACTCAGTGGATATTTTTTTCTGCTGCCAGACAGTAATTATGTGTTTTTATTTACTGACTGATGACCTGTAGATGACATTTGCGATGAAATTCGATTTTTTATTAATTTTTTAAGACGCAACCAAGTGGAGTTAGCATCTATTTAGCCCTGTGTATTTTGACATTTATACCTCCAAAACCACTCGGTCGATATTTTTTCTGCTGCCAGACATTAATTATATGTGTTTTTATTTACTGACTGATGACCTATAGACAATGGTGTCAAAAGTATTCACATTCATTACTCAAGTAGAAGTATAGATACTGGGATTTAAAAATACTTCTGTAGAAGTAGAAGTATCAACTCTAGCTTTTTACTCAAGTAAAAGTAAAAAAGTACTGGTTTCAAAACTACTTAAAAGTATAAAAGTAAAAGTAGCGTAAGAAAAAGCAACAACAAAGACAAATGCTTAGGCCGCACCACACATACTATTGTATACAACCCCACCTCCCCCACAAAAATCATTTTTTTAGACTAGATTATATTATATTGTTAATGTTGAAAAACTAGGGGTGCACTAAGCTACCTGTCTTAACTGCATATATGCCCATTGAAAATAGACACATTTAAATGCAAATTTAAATATATTAAAATAACCATATAGGGGTATTATTGAGCATTACCATATGTTTCATGGAGCTGAAGATATGACTAATTGCAAAAAGTCAAACTTCAAAACATGTCATCAATTACTTTTATTGATGCATCTACATTTAACTTTCAGTCAAACATGGAACGTTCAAGTTACCAATAGGCTTGGTTCAGCCGCAAAAGCAGCTGGTTTTCAAAGTTCTTTGAGCCAATGCATGCTCTTCTTGGACTGAAGATCAGCCCAGCAACACTAAACAGTCTTTCACAGGCTGCTGAGGCTGGAAGTGCTGTATTTAGCTTAAGTGATAGATGGCACACAGCTGGGAAGGACTTCAGTACCTCGAATGTGTCTCCTGGGCACCCTAGGTATGCATCCAACTGCCGGGTTGTGTCAAGAGAGCCGGTTTTCTTCATCGAGGAAAAGAAGTCCTCTTCCTCAGATGATTGGGAGCCCTCGCTGATGTGACTTTCGGCTTGACAGTCCAAGTGGCTTCTGATATAGTCAAGGCCTGTGGAATAAACAACAAAAATCAAGACAATTTAGGTTTATATTATCATTTGCTACATACTAGTTGATAAGTGAGACACTTACCAAGTTTGATAATATTTTCATCACTTGTCCAGCAGGTCTTAAATTTGGGAACTAGAATGGCTGCAGCTATCAGCTCTGGATCTGCAAGCATCTCTCCAAAGTGTTTCTCAAGGCCTGAAAGGAGTGCTGCAATCAAGGGCTCACAGAACTTGGAGGCGACCTGAAGTTGCTGGAGCTTGATCTTTAGTAGAGTTATGGTGGGGACCAACCAGCCCATCTGCACATTGGTTTCTCCCTGAAGAACGTTAAGTGCCTGTGCAACTGGGTTCATCGTCTTAGCGTATTCTGCAAGAAATGCAAGTTCCACTGGAGTAAACCTGTACAAAGAAGAAAAGAAAAACACAAAATAGAACATTTAGCCTACTTGATGTAGCACATTCAAGTGTAAGAACTAATAATCACTTCATTAAGTTAAAGGCAGGAAAAAAAAACACTTACATAGGTGTATCTAGTTCACTGCAGACAGCTGCAAGGGCTCCTTCGCCTTCCTCTCTTGAAATTCTCACTATTCTTTCTACGGCTGAGAAGAGTGAATTCCACCTTGTGACAACAGGCCGTATGAGTTGGAGTTTGCAGTGGTCTTCAATTACTTCAGATGCAGTGGCTGATCTTGAATTCTTGTTCCACAGGCTAGAGCATTTGGCAAATGTGGACCTTGACACACGCTTGTACAATGTGTTGACCTCTGCTTTTGAAGCATCCACGGTGGACACTAAGTTGAGGAGATGACAGGCACAGCGATGGTGCTTGGGTAGCTGGTATTCCAAGTAGTCATCTTCGTCCAACAGTGCTCCAGCATCAACAAACTCAACATCCTCAGTGCTTTCCTCTTCTTCATCAAAAACATCATTTTGGCCACCATCATCTTCTTCGCCATCACCCTCTCCTAGAGGCTCAGGAGTGTTGTTCTTGTCTGTCTGCCCATAAACTCTGAAGGCTTTCAGGAAGTTTGATCCGTTGTCAGTTGTCGTGCGAATGATCTTCTCTCGGATATTAAATTCTGTATGAATGTCATTTAGGGCTCCAGCCAGGGCAGAAAAGGTATGTGACCCTTTAAGTTGCTTGCATGCCAGGGCAGCACAGCACCTCTGCACAGTGTGCAGTGACGCCAATGAAACCGCGACAGTGTGCCGTCCAGCAGTCTGTTGTTGTTGCTATGAACTTAATGTCATCAAGGGCAGCTTTCGTCTCCCACAGTTTGGTTTGTTTTGAGGGTGGGCCCAAGGAACCTTCAGTGGATGACTTCCTTTTGAGGGCTGCTGAAGTCATTTGTGTGTACTTTTGTAGATGTGTGGGGTGTCTCTTCAGTGGAGAAAATAAATGCACACACACAGTTGAGATGCATACCATTTCTCTCAAATCACAAGCTCAGACCTAGGACTTCATTTATAAACTTCAAGCATGCAATTTATTACAGATGAAGGTCAGACTACAAGTTAGGGAGCAGTTTCACTGTTCACTTATGAAGAGCATCTATTCTGTGTAAATGATTCCTGTTCTCTTTCGTTTAACCAGCAGATTGCAGTTTTTTAAAGCTAAAATCTACCATAATGTGACTGTAATTACTCTTCCTGGCCGCTATAGAGGCGCTGTTGACTCTTAAGGCCGCGTTGACTACCGCTAATTCCGTTAGCTTGAAAACGAAGACGGTGAAAAATCAACTTTTGGGATGAGTTTTAGCCTGGATGTGACAATCGCTTAAACAAACGTTCTGTTAAAAAAATAATCGATGTGTTTAAAATGTTTAGAAATGGTTCTGTGGACTTTTAGATATAAAATGCACCGGACTTTTTCCTTTTTTTCTATCTGGCTGACGTCACTATGTCGATTTGTCGTTTGTGTTGCATTTAGGGACGTGCGTGCAGTCGGACGTTTGTGTTCTCCCGACGTCTAAACGCTAGAAAACCCCTTTAAATATCTCAAAACACCGCGGTTAAACAGTTTCTGACGATATTTCATGCATAGAACGAACAAGTCAGACAATCTGTCAGTATTGTGCTAACAAAACTGAAATTTGACGACCAGCACCGCGTGTCACGTGAACGCTATGAACGTAGCGTCACCAATAGCTTATTATCACAAATTTAGACTCTTTTTCAACTCATAAGACGCTTAAATGCACCCCAAAAATTCTGTAAACGTATCGTTTCACATCCGAACAGTTATACCAAGCTGCGCCCAGTAAAAATAGATCAATAAATGTCGCCCACACGGACTTTTCCCGTATTTAGCAACACGTCAGAGCAAATGGACCGAGTCAGAACCTCGATCCGAGCTTCAGACACTATTATTCCTGCTTAAAATGTAACGATACCACTCGAAAGCAATTTTCCAGATGAACTATGAAGCTCTTATAGAATAGAAGAAAACATTATACAACATTAGTATGTTACTAGGTCACTAGAAGTCAGTAATCAACTGATAAAAAAAAAAACTTTCAGCTTACCTCAATATGTTTTTTCAGATTAGATGGAGAGTTTTTGAAAGCCATTAGCTCATTGTACTTGGGTGCGCAGAGCTTGCAGCGCATACGAAAAGAGTTGTTTTTGTATCCAACCATTTCAAAAAAATCTTCGAGGTACGGCCAGGGATGTACATGGATCCGCTGGTCTTCTTGGCTACCAACCTCCTCGCTGGTGCTTGGTTGTGAGGACATTTCCTTCGATTTCTCTTCAGTCTCTGCCACGGACATTTTCAAGCTACTCTGCTGCGACCACCTGCACCATATCACAAATTTAGACCTGCTCTGGCACGTGACGTGATGTGTCATGGATCCCATACCATCCAATAAGGTGTCGGAATGCTATAAGTTTAAACTTCTCATCCAACCACAATCGATTTCACTCTATCCGGATGGCGCAATTTCTCTGGACATTTTTTTTAACTTGACTAGCTGAATGGAAAAAAAAAAAAAAAAACGGCAAAATGAAAGAAAAGTAACGAGGCTATTTTTAAAAAGTAAGGAGTAGAAAGTACCAGTAATTGCGTGAAAATGTAAGAAGTAGAAGTATAAAGTAGGCTGAAAAATAATTACTTTACTAAAGTATAGATAACTAAAATTTGTACTTAAGTAAAGTAACGAAGTATTTATACTTCGTTACTTGACACCTCTGCCTATAGATGACATTTGAGATGAAATTCGATTTTTTATTCATTTTTTAAGACGCAACCAAGTGGAGTTAGCATCTATTTAGCCCTGTGCATTTTGACATTTATACCTCCAAAACCACTCGGTCGATATTTTTTCTGCTGCCAGACATTAATTATATGTGTTTTTATTTACTGACTGATGACCTATAGATGACATTTGAGATGAAATTCGATTTTTTTATTCATTTTTTAAGACACAACCGAGTGGAGTTAGCATCTATTTAGCCCTGTGCATTTTGACATTTATACCTCCAAAACCACTCGGTTGATATTTTTTCTGCTGCCAGACATTAATTATATGTGTTTTTATTTACTGACTGATGACCTATAGATGACATTGGAGATTAAATTCGATTTTTTATTCATTTTTTAAGACGCAACCGAGTGGAGTTAGCATCTATTTAGCCCTGTGCATTTTGACATTTATACCTCCAAAACCACTCGGTCGATATTTTTTCTGCTGCCAGACATTAATTATATGTGTTTTTATTTACTGACTGATGACCTATATATGACATTTGAGATGAAATTCGATTTTTTTATTCATTTTTTAAGACATGCTATCGTGTCTAGCTAGCTTAGGTAAAGTTCAGTGTAAATCGCAATTTATAGATCCTAAACCACTTTCAACCATTTCAACCAAAAAACAAATACAATTCTGCCAATAAACGTTCTTCAAAAACATACCCTGGCTACTTCCAATTTACGAGCTGCTGGACGGCACGAAGCTCCGGAGAGACTGCTGCTGGCGGCGGCCATTGTTGTTAGAGCAGCACTTGCCCCCGGTGGTTCTTGCGGCCGGTGGTTCTGACGGCCCCACTGCTGTGAACTGATGGTACTGCAGCGGATTTCAGCCTGATCTTGTCCTTACTTCTAAAACCCATCCTGTGTTCATTCAAGTCGCTGTCGTTGTAATCCTCCTGACGGAAGTGCACACTACAAATCACGGAGTTGTACGAGATGCTTCTGTTGGTGAAATCCTGCCTTTTTAACTGGACAAATCTTACCCAAGCTCGGAAAGCTGGGTTTTTTTGTGCAGGAAATCGATGGACACGATGTCCAGACAAACTGGAGTTTGAACAACCCCTGCACACACAACTATTAACCATTTTTGGACCTCTTTCGCTTCAATACAATTCAATACAACAACCTTCAACACCTTCTTCTTCTCCCCCTCCTCCTACGTCACATGTCACGTGACTCTAAAACCGCACGTTTTTTTAGGCTTTGCAATTTCCCCCTGATTTGTGGCTGTAAGGCTGTTGCTATTAATTTGGAAAGCAGGGAGGATTATCAAAATTACTGTATTACCTCTAAATATTATTTTTCTGCCCAAAAAACTAACATGAAAGATGTGCTTTAAGTACCCAGAGGGCGGGGCCTCTGGCGCGACGCTGACGCCCCTGCCGTAAAGGCGTGAATGTATTCCTTCAGGTAATCGCGCGGGGGCGCAATTCCCATAGCATATGTTGCACCTCGTTCCCTTCCTTCAGGGAACATGAGTTATGGTGCATAACTTTCAGATGTCCTCCTCCTTACTCTTAAACTCCTCTTTCCTCCTTCCCTAATGTTATTCTAAGCTGGTAACTAAATTTTAAGTTGAGCCTACAGATAAAAGTAATACTGCCATCATCATTACTTGATTTCTGTTGTTCCACAATTAAATTTGACGTGTTAATTTGCAAGAAATTGAAATCAATCAATCAAGTGTACATGGGTGTTAATTTTAGTTGATTTATTTTAAATAAAAGGTAGTGTCTCTGGCATACCGACTAAAATCAATGCTTCCATTGTCACTTTATGGTTTTCTGGTTTATTGTCTATCATAAATGATCACAAAGTGTTATGATAATTCTGAAAAGAAATAGAATCCATGAATTACTATTCAACCTGAAAAAGTAATTAATTAAGGTAAAATGTGTCAGTTTAACACTGACTCATATATCTTACATGAACTTGATATGTTTATCCACAGAGTTGATGTGATCAGTAAAATGTTGGACTTCCTGAGATTTAATTTTAACCCAGGTATCGCTGAACCATTGACTTAGTGGTCTCCCTGAAAAGGACATCAAGGCTCTCTTTTCTACCTCCTCCATGTACAGGTTGGCAACAATAAGAGAAACTGGAGCACACCCATGTTTCTGTCTATAATATTGCTCCCCATATGTGAAGTAGGTTGACTGTAGGCACAGTTTCAAGAGTTGACACAGTTGCTCTGTGGAAAGTGTGGTCCTGCTGTTCAGAGTGGTGTCTGATTTTAACCTTAAACAGACCACCTCTACTGCTTCATCAACAGGAATGAAAGTAAAGAGACCATTGTTTCATCAGTCTCCATGATGACATCCCTCACCTTATCCACAAAGTCCATGGTGTTCTGTATGTGGTGTTCTGAGCTGCCAACTAAAGGGATGAGTACAGACGCCAGATATTTGGAAACATTGTAAGTGACCGAGTTAATCATGCTAACAATTTGTCTTAAAGGTACACCTTGTTTGTGAATTTTAGGTAAAACATAGAGACTAGGCGTGGCCTCCCCTGGGTACAGTATGTGGTACAGAATACGGTAAATAGCCTTGTCCTGCTCCAAAATTTTCAGGCAATCTATCAACTTCTCCTTGTAACCACTTCCTGGATCTCTTTTCAGCAGTTCATAAGTGGTTAAGTCACTAAGGAGTGACATAACTTTCTCATGATAGTCTTTCTGGTTCAAAATCACTGTGCACCTTCCTTTGTCTGCTGGGAGAATTATGATGTTTTTGTCTTTGCTAAGAGTGGTGAGTGCATCCCTCTCTTCTCTACTGATGTTGGAAGGTGGTGGTTTGGCATTACTGAGACAGGCTGAAACTTTGACTCTGAGTTGTTCTGCTTCAAAATCTTTAATTTTGTTGTTACGGATGGCTGACTCAGTGGCTGTGATCATCTCTACCAACGGAACTCTACTTGGTGCCACTGCAAAGTTTAGTCCCCTGGCAAGGATCTCTGTCTCCGGCTGGGTGAGCTGTCTGTCAGATAAATTCTTCACCCAATTTTCTGTCTCCCTGGCAGTGTTAATTTTGTCGACTAATTATTTTCGTCGACTAAATGTTTTCATTGATTTGTCGACTAAAATTAGACTAAAACAAAAAAAATTCTGATGACTAAGTAATGACTAAAACTAAATGATGTTTTAGTCACATGACTAAGACTAAAACTAAATTAAAAATAGCTGTCAAAATTAACACTGGATTCAAGTACTGCTTGTAGTTTTACTGTTAAAAGCAAGGTTAGACAAATAATGTTTGAAAAAAGTTTTATTTGTTGTTGTATGTATTGCATATTAATATTAATATTATGGTTAAAACATTGTTTTGTTTTAGTAACTACAGAGAATTGATGAAAAGTTTTTACTATGTATAACTTAGTCGACTTAATTGACTGTAGATTTAGTCGACTAAATGTTTTCATTGATTTGTCAACTAAAATTAGACTAAAACAAAAAAAATTCTGATGACTAAGTAATGACTAAAACTAAATGATGTTTTAGTCACATGACTAAGACTAAAACTAAATTAAAAATAGCTGTCAAAATTAACACTGCTCCCTGGCATGTAGCTGTGTAATGGAGTGTTGTCTTACACTGAATGTGTTGTTATTAGAATTGTGATGGTGTTGACGAGTTATCAGTAAGTTAAACTTGTTTTGATGTCGAGTCTTGGACTTGACATGCTGTGCTAAGCGTGCCTGATCTGTACAGTCCATCACTTTCTGAAGTGTGGTCTGATCTAGGCATGTTGTTAGTTTTTGTTTAATGTGCTCTTTGGCCTTCAAGGCCTCAATGGTAAAATTGGTCTGTCTCACCCGTTCATTCAGCAGCTGCGTCTGTGCCTTCTGAAGGATCTTGCTTGCCCGGTGCCCGCTGACCGAAGATTTTTGTGTTTGTGGACACCCAGATAGTAAACAATTGCAATAGTCCAACCTAGATGTGAGAAATACATGACCAGTTTATCTGCATCATTACAAATAATCAATTTAATCCAATAGATAATCAGGATTAACACAGTGAAAAAAATTGCTGTAATGCCACTTGATTGTTGATATGTGCTGCTGATTATCCATTCTGCTTACCTCATGCTGCTGATTTATTTCATGTTGCTGTGTTCATTTGTGCTCATCTGCTCACACAGACTCATGTTCATGCTGCTGTTTGGCATATTGTTTTTGTACTACTAGTTCTTAGTGTGTTAACGTTTTTCTTAGTTCACTGTTTTTCTTTTACATTTTATATTTTTGTTGGATGTAACTGGGACCCTGTGTATACAATTTTGTTTCACCACATGTACCACTTGTGGTGCATATGGCAAATAAAGAAACTTTGACTTTGAATTACAATACAACATAGGGAAATTCAAGTACAAAATACAAATTAGTAAAATGGTATCTACCCAAGGAAACCAGCACAACGTCACTATGGCACAATCCCCAATACTTAGCAGTTTGGAGGTAACGGTGGAAAGGAACGACTCTCTTTTAATGAGCAAAGTCCTCAAGCAGAACCAGAAATAAGGGAAAAAAATCTTGAGGTGACTGGTTTAATGTGTGAGACGTGATGGATTATTTTTTATCTTGTGAAAATAATATAAAACTTATAATTGAAGTCAACAGAGCAGAAAATCTGCATAGCTGAATGCTCAGTTATTTTAAGATTTTATGCTGAACTTTCTTAGCAAATTATCCATTCACAGTAAAAGAGTTTCCTTTCTTTAGTTATTCTTTTGTAACTGATGAAAAAAGGAAATATCACAAAGCCACTCCTTTGAATACTTTGGTCTAAGCATACCACGGTTAGACGTTACCATACAGCAGTATGGACTGTTTTGTTTAGGATTTTTTAGTAGGGTTTAAAAACATCTATTAATTATTTTCTGTTTGCAAGGGAGGTGATGACAGCCATGGAAAGCTGTGCTCACAAAGGCAGGCTCAGACATGGATTTCTTCTGAGAAATGACAGGATCTTTCTCCTATCTGTTGGCAGTCAGTTCAGGTGAAAACAAAAATGTAACAAGAGTAGTTCACATCTCAGGGAAGAGCACTGCATTCAAACTGGGCTTATATGTGCAAGAACAAGCAAAACCAGTAGTGCAGCTCTGAAATGTATGTACTGTACTCATAGTGGATGTATAGGAATCTGTATTAATTGTACCCTGAGGTGATGCTCATTGAAACAGACTGAAAACATCTTGTAGACAGGAAAGCTTACTACACACAAGCCTTAACAAAACAAGATTTCATAGGCCTCTCTGTGAACTCTGTTTTTGTCCTGATGCTGCCATGGAAATCTTATTTTATCCCAATGTGCACATTTCTTTTCCATTAGAGGGATCATGTGTGTTCTATCTTTGGCCATATCACATAATGACTTGTTGGACTGTGTTTTACATGCCTAGTCATGGGACAACTGAAATAAGTAAAATGTGCCTGATAGAACACTGATGAATATTGCTACTAGGTCTCGTAAATGAGTCCTCAAGGCTCAATGGGATTAACCTGCCTAAATAAAGGTTGAATAAATTGCAACCCCATAAGGGATTGGGGCATATGGAGGAAGTCTGAAAGTTATGCACCATAACTCATGTTCCCTGAAGGAAGGGAAAGAGGTGCAACATATGCTATGGGAATTGCGCCCCCGCGCAATTACCTGAAGGAATACATTCACGCCTTTACGGCAGGGGCGTCAGTGTCACGCCAGAGGCCCCGCCCTCTGGGTACTTAAGCCGCTGACACCCATTCATCAATCTCCAAGATACACTTCACTGAGCTTTCAGCATTGAAAAGGGCCAAGTATGTTGCACCCAGAGGCGGCCGCCACTAGAGGGCGCTAGGGGCGCCGCTCCTCCTTGGATCTGCAGCTCTTCTTCTTCACCATTTGAAGATTTTTTTTTTTTTTTTTTATAAAAGTGAAATAATAAAATAAAAATATTTCGAAATGCATGCATATATGTTTTTAGTTGTGTAGGATAAATATTTTATGAGTAATGATTGTTTTGTTTGTTTCAAAAAACGTTTTCTGATTGTGAGTGACGTACTTCCGGTTTCCCCGCTCGGCGCCGCCTGGGGGCTTTTCCCATGCTTTTCCATTGAATCTAATTATAACTAGCGGCCGTAGTTTATGTCCCATCTGTACAAAATTATTGAACTGTACAGGTCGCATTTTCCGCCGCTCTCGAGCCTGGACTCGTCTCTTATCGCCACGGATCGCCATTCGCCAGCACTTCCGGTTCGAGCCAAGGAAGGAGGGGGACCATCTCTCTGTTTACAGTCAGAGCTTCACACGGCCAACTAGCGACGTTGAAACAGCTGTAATTATTAATGGTGCCTTTCTACACAGGTAAGCAAGTAATAATTAGTGAGTTTAATAAATCGCTGAGCACACATGAGCAAAGTTTGAGCTGTTTTCATCTGTGTTCGGGACGTGGTGTCGTGTGTGTGTGGTTGTTTCAGTCAGTTACAGTAGCTACTAGCTGTGCTCATGGTGTGGTGTACTGCAAAGTTGCTACTTGCTAGTTATAAACCCGAATGTGTGAAGACGACTCCTGTCTGTCCATCTTCAGCTCATCATGAACTGTTTACTCCTCAGAGTGTCTGTCTGTGTTAGTTAACTTTTGTCTCGTTTCGTTTAGCAGCAGTTGCAAATTTTCTGATGAATAAATCTGAATGAATAAATAAACTTTAGTTTTAGTTTAGTTTAGTTAAACTTTAGTTTCATTATAAGTTGTGCTGTTGTTTCAAAGACACTAAACTTAAATAAATCAAGTAGCAGAAAGATTTAAGCATTAAATAGTTTGAATTTTTCATGTTATGAAACAGTGATTATATAATTATTTGAATTTAATTTTAATATTATAAAGATCACTGTGGATGGATCAATGCAATTGAAATAACCTGGATATTATTATTTATGTTGTATTAAGAAAGTTAAAATGTGATTACATATGTGTACACAAAGCACTTCAAGCAATGTGGAAAATGCTAAAAAAAAATACATAATTAATGTGCCTTCTGTACTTTCTTTACAGAAAAAAATCCACACAACACCTTCATCTCTACACACCAGCAGTGATTATTTCCAATCTACCACCTGTGTAACAGACAGGTGGTGTACAGAAGAAGATCCAAGATGTCCAGCTTAACCTTCATGCAGCAGGTGACTTCCCATATCCCAAAAGTGAGTATTTTTTTCACTTGTGGTGTTTTACTATTTTTAACACTGTATTGATCTGGAGAATGAAAACAAAGTCTCTTGCAAGTTACTAGCTTATTAACATTGAAACATTTAAGGTACATTTATATGGTGAAATGTTATATATGCTAAGATGCATTAGGAGTCAACTCAGGACCTTTAATATTAGGAATATTTAAGAGAACTCTGGTACTAAAAAAATACAGTAGATTGATTCTATTTATTTGCTCTCTCCACTGCACACCTGTAGAAGGAGGTGAGGTCTGAACTTCTCAGACCAGCTCATCTCAGCCGTCTGAGGAAGTAGAGTCTCTGATGAACTTTCGTGATCAGGCTGGTGGTGTTGTTGCTCCAGCTGAGGTTATCGTTCATGTGTACCGTACACCTAAGTACTTGTAGCTGGAGACCACTTCCACTGCAGATCCTCCAATGTTCAGTGGGGTGTGTGGGGTTTGTTTGTTCCTTCTGAAGTCCACAATCATCTCCTTTGTCTTCTTCACGTTGATGTGAAGGTTATTGTCCTTGCAGGACCCAGAGCCTCTTTATCATAAAGTGGAAGAAAAGACCCTTAGACCAGTCTGGTGGGTGACCAACTTAAGGAGACAGATATCAGATTTTAGGTCACTTCAGTTTCTTTAACAACAAACATGAACATGGCTGGCTGTGAGGGGCAAACACATGACATATAGTAGCTAAAAGACAGATGCTTAAACTGCTAAGCTTCAGCAAAAAGAGGAAAATATTGATGAGTAGCAAAACACTAGCTAAAGTAGCATTTTTTTTGCTGAAAGTATCAAAATGCTAGTTAAAAGTAGCAGAAAAGTAGCAGAACAGTAGCTAAAATCTCAACAAGATAAAAAAGAAAACAGATTTAAGAGAATAATGTTTAAGGGAAAGTTTCATATTTTGAAAGATATAAAACTAGCAACAAAAAAGTAAGCTGAAATTAGCACAAAATATGTAAAAAGAACAATAAAGTGGTCATAGTGTTATGATTTCAAAGGTTTACCCAGTTGGTAATGAGACCCAGAACGACACAAGACGAAGAGGTGCAAAAGTAACAGTGTTTATTATTTACAGTGCAAGTCTATATACTGTACACATGTACAGGGATCTTCTGGATTTCCTAGAAGATGAAACAAACTGTCAGAAAGGCTTGACCAGAAGGCTCTTTCAAGATGATTGATCTAGTTTTGTTTGTTATTTTACAGAGAAATCCTTAGTTCCTTGAGATGAATCCCAGAGGGCGAAATGAGGCAGGCAAGTGGTTGGAGGGCAAGACACGATGAGCAGACAACTGGTCCCAGGACCAAGATGGAAACGAGGACTGGAAACACAACAAAAAACAAGGTAAGTGTCTCTCAAAGTACTGTACTCAGAAACTGGCTAGAAGCATAAATACCATGAGTAGGCATCAATGCTCCAGCGAAGAGGACTTGACTGCAGCGTTAAGTATAAGTGGAGCTCATCAGGTGGATCACAGTAAAATAGATCATTTTTCTTCCCCATAAATCAGTTATTTAAAATCTAATCTGGAATCATTCCTCCTTGTTAGACTTCAGTTGACCTGTTTAAGTTGGGCCAAATTTGTTATTATCTTTTGATTTATTTTTCATTGAAATTTAATTATTTGTTAGTTTATTTTTGGAACTGTTAAATTGAATTATTTGGTGGATTTTTGAACACCTTTGTCCTTATTTAAGTCTGGACCCTCACAATTCTATTTATGTTATGAACTTGTATTACTAAAATAATAACAGAATATGATAGAAGTTGTCTAACAATTGAAAAGTGGAAGCAGAACACTCCCATTCTCTTTTCACACTGATGCCTCAAACAAGGTGAAGATGAACCATGTTTTATTAATGATAGTTTTATACAAATGGATACACCTGATATATACAAATAAAAAACATGAACAAACTTACTTTACAGTATACAAACATAATTATGCATACTTCTACACATGCTTAAAAATTTTTTATGGCGCCCCCCCATAAAAAAATATCACCAGCCGCCACTGTCCAGTTTACATGCAAAGTCAATGGGGGACGCGCTTCCAGCCGCGTCTTGGCGTCGGGCGTCACGTCGCGTGCGTGTTGAGCATGCTGGAAAGCGTTTTCCGTGCACGTGAACCGGCTTCAGCCTCCAAACCGCGCATTCAACATGCTGAAGATTTTGCGGTTCAAACTTTCAAACGCCGCTCAACTCTACCTGATTGGTTGGTGTGTCAACCAATCAGGGAGAGTCGGGGGAGAAGAGAGGGGGTCAGGGGGAGAGTCCCTATGTGACGCGGAAACCAGTGACGCGGAAACGATTGCGCATGTGACGTATTGTTTGTGGGACACAGAAAAAACCCGCGGAGTCATGGACTATGGAAGAGAAACTCATTGTAGCTGTGTGTTCGCGACAATTCCTTCACGACCAGTCAAGTCTGCTCTACTGAGACAGAAATAAAAAGCTCCTCACCTCGCGGAGTACAGTGACGACTCGGTACACCGGTAAGCTCCTCCCACACACCCCGCAGCAGTTTCGCAGCAGTTTTGCGTTCTGGCTTTTTGGTCTGGACACAAAGTGCGTCCACTTGCGTGCGTGACGAGCTTTTTGGAGGTTGAAAAGCTGTTCGGTGTGACCACACCATTACACATCAATGCTTACATGGAGCTTCACCAGATTATCTGAAGGATATTCTTATTCCATACTCATCCACCCGGTCACTGCGGTCACAGAACAGTAATCTCCTTCACATTCCGAGAACCAGATTAAGGACCATGGGAGACCGGGCTTTCAGTGTGGCTGCCCCCCGCCTGTGGAACTCTCTTCCTGACTGTCTAAACGCGGGACAGTGGCAGCCTATGTGTTTGACCGTCTTGAGTGTCGAAGACGTGGAAGATTTGTGGATTATTGGACTATTAGTAGCAGCTGCTCTTTTTTTTGGCATCGGAGGGACTGTCTGCTACCTGAAGCTGAGGAGGGCTTCGGCGGCTATCAGCGCGCTGGCGAAACTCCCTGATCAGCATGATTCTCTGATCCGGGCCGTGAGCAACTCATCCCAGCTGTTGTATGAGCTCAATCGCACGTTGGGTGCGTCGGTGGACTACCGGGGACCTGCTGGGCGTTTTGGAACTCGTTTACAGCCGCCTGGGTCCCAACTGGGCATGGATGGGGGTTCATAGACCGGAACCTCATATGATTTGGAATTTTGGCTCTGAAACAGCGTCTGGACTTGGAGGCTGCAGTGAAAAAGAACACTGTGGTCTGAATTGGAATAAACAAAAAGACTATCTAATCTGGTTTCTGCACACGTCCTTGAAAAGAGGCCTGTTTGGAAACTTTCTCCTGGAGCGTAGAGTTGAAGTGCCCTTGCTGACCTCCCTCACCCGCACCCCCCAGAGATCTCTGTGTGTGGCTCGGATGACGCCCAGCTGAACAAACTGCTGAACTGTGTTCTTTGAAGTTACTCACAGACTAAATATCTCCTTGCCTGTCGTCAAAACTGCAACAATGTCTCGTGTGACTGTGCTTTCGCTGATAGAGTTTTTGAGACTTTATCATGGAGTGTCCTCAGGCAATCTTTGATAAATTCTTTTTTTGAATATCACAAATGATACCTACTGTGCTTTTCCTTTTTCCATATCTGTTTTGCTCTTCATCCATGATGGATGAGAGATGGCCGCGCTGACGAACATGCGTGTTTTGAACATGCGTGTTTTGAATTGCAGCAGCTTAACATTCTCTGACCTCTGGATGACTGTGTTTACATGATCACGTTGTATTGGTTTACTGGTGCAATGTTAATAAAAAATCTCTCTCTCTCTCTCTCTCTCTCTCTCTCTCTCTCTCTCTCTCTCTCTCTCTCTCTCTGAGCGGCTTGAAGACCTTTCTTTTCAGCCGAGCATACTCTACCTCCTCATGATTCTACTTTTGATCTTAGTTGATACTGTTATTTATGTTTATGAAATGTTTTAGTGTTCAGTGTTTAGATGGTTACTGTTGCACCGAGGGACTGAGAGAAGCGCAATTTCAATCCTGTGTATGTCCTGTACATATTGTAGTTCTGACAATAAAGTTGACTTTGACTTTGACTTATTGATTTTACTTGTTTTACTTGTTTTATTGACATTTAATTCTGTTGCACTTTGTAGCACTTTGAGATTTTCATTAATGAAAAGTGCGTTATAAATTGAATTAATTATTATTATTATTATTATTATGTTGAGCTGATTGTGGATACAGGCTCATCAGTGTCCATTATACCACAAGAGATCTACCACACCTACTTTTATGACTGTACTAACTGAACCTACATTTGCTCTTGTTACCTATGCAAAAGAGAAAATTGCTGTGAAAGGGTGCTTAAAAGCTACTATTTCTCATGATGGTATTTCTACTGAAGGTACTCTTATTGTTGTTCAGTCAGGTGCTGCCCTGCTGGGTTTAGATTTATTTCAGGCATTACAAATGAAGCTTGAGGGACGACAAATTGTTACTGCTAATGCTACTTCTCCTACCTCTATGGTTCAGCCAGCTTTAACAAATACTGCTTCAGAACATTCTCCAGGAATGTCAGTTTGGGAAGTTGGTTATGCTAAAAACTTCATACATAAAGTACAGATGTTGCCAAATGCTGTTCCAGTGCAACAAATAACTACTACTGCTCCACTTACTCCTGTTGAATTTCCTAGCAAACCATGGGAAAAAGTTGCAATATGACATTACAGGTCCGTTTGAAAATGCTAAATGGGACTGCCGTTATGCTATTGTACTAACAGATTACTACAGCAAATGGCCTGAGGTTGCATTCGCTCCTACTGTTACTACAGACAGTAATAATGAGTGTCCTAACAACTGTGTTCAGTCGAGAGGGTAATCCAATGTATCTTGTTTCAGATAATGGTACTCAGTTTACTTCACATGCGTTTAGTACTTTTCTGAGAGAGAGAGAGATACAGCACTTAAAGTCAAGTGTATATTATCCTAAAGCAAATGGTGCTGTGGAAAGGTTTAACAGAGTGCTTAAAGACTGCATACAAACAGCTGAAAGAAGTCACAGCTCATGGAAGGAAGCTGTCACTGAATTCCTTCACAACTACCGAGCTACTCCTCATGCAACCACCGGAGTTACTCCATTTGAACTACTGAGGAACAGAAAGATGCGTACCAAGTTAAACATACTCCCAGTAGAACTGAAGAGCAAAAGCCAAGCTCAAATACAACAGAGGGTGAAACAAAAGCAAAACAAAATGAAGGAATATACTGACAAG